>ML275755.1:0-137318 GCA_005239495.1 Nicotiana undulata
GGGGGGAGGGGAGAATAAAGAGTGATGTGGCATTAAGTTAGAATTAAGTTGTTCTAGAAATTATGAAATGGTAAAGGAAGAGTGCGATAAAAATGAGAAAAGGACGAGATTGCACTTATCCGAATCCTACAGATATTCTATGATTCCAGAATGATATGTAAGCACGATGTCAGAAAAAGGAAGTACGGGTTCCTGCCCAGAATGTCATAGATAAATAAGGAGCCAGTGCAAGACATAAGTTAGACAAAGAAAATAACCCAAGAGAGATTACACGGAATATGGATATGAGAATGAGCCGACGAGAAGTTGGAGAGTACTACATGCAAATAATCATTTGAAACGTTCCTTTTTTTTAAAGAGAAAGTAAAATTATTTTTTAAATAATAGTACAACAAAAGAAGATATTGGTAAATATTTACAAGATTTTTGTATTTACCCACACTATTTTAAAGTATTATGAAAATTAACATATGAAAAATCTATAGAAAATAAAAACATTTTACTTATCTCTTTAATTAAGAAAAAAATTTAAAATCTCTATAAAAATTTATATGGACTTCTATCACATGTTTTATATTTTATCACCAGTTAACATCATTTTAAATGAGTTATAATAAAATATAATTTGAATTACTACAATTTATAACATGTTAATATTTGTTTAGTGTTTTTGGTTCTCTTTGTTTGAAGTAGTAATTGCCTCTTTAGTGGTGCGAGTCCCCTTGGAAGTTCTCTTTATTTACTGTACGAAAAATTTATCTTGATTTTGTTGTATACAAGACATGAAGTAAAATTAAAAGTAAGTTCTTTTCATCTCTTATCATAATTAAGAATGATGTTGTTCGTGTTAACTTTCATCAAGTAGCTGATTGTTCTCACTATTGAAACTCTTGTGAAACCAATTTGGATGTATTCAAGAATAATTTACAGATATATTGGTAAGCTTCTTATTCTAGAAATTGTTAATATGGATGACACTTGCAGCTTTAATGTATTCTCTTGTAAAATATTCAAATAGAAAAATAATACCATTCAAAATAAATTTTTGATTTGATGTTATGTTTGATGTGGATGTTAAAAATGAGTATTATAGCACGTAATCTTTTTATGTTAATTGGATCAATTTAAACATATTATAATTTATGATTTATTTTTAAGTAAATTATTAACATAAACTAATTATAAATTGTGATCCCCAATATCATTCTCTATCCGTGATTAGATGAATATAACAGGAATCAATTTATTTATCAAAAAATTAATTCAGCCTCGACAAACAATAATTTTAAAACTACAATATTGAACCCGTATACGAACCTTTCCTCATCTAGTTTTCTACTATACACCCATATTTTAGGGGCGTTCTGCCCTAACTACCTTTATTCTTCTTCTTTTAATATTCAGTATTCAAAATCAATTATTAGACCTATTTATGAGTAAAGCATTGCCTATTAAAAGGTTCTTCATTCCCAAATGTTTAGGAGTGAAGATTCCAGCCATACGATCATGCTCCTCGATGGTTCCTATCAAAAATTTCTTCATTTGATTATGAGTGCCTATGAGATATTTATTTTACTTTCAAGATTAGCTAAAATAAAAGAGTTGTGGATTACAGCTTAAGAGAGAATTACCAATCACCTGTACGCAAATTTTAAATTTTAAATTTCGTTATAACTTTTCATCCTTAAGAAATTCATTTTCTTAAAATTAACCATTTTGACTAGATCACACAGCCAAATGGTAATTACTCTAATTTCTTTCTATAGATACATATACCAAACAAATAAACATATGTAAGCATATTAGCCCTTGTCTTGTCTGGATGGTTGTTTCACGTCGTTTTATAATATATCGTATTGTATTATATTGTAACGTTTGATAAATACAATATTTGGATAGATTGTATCGTTTGCCGTTGTTTCATGATATCATGCACCATGAATATGAAAAATAAATTTTGCAATATTGTAAAAAAAAAAATTATGATGCGAAATAAATTTAATATATAAAAAGGTAGAGTAATGATAAAATAAAATTATTTAATAATAGTGAAGCGTGAGATGAGATAAAAAGACAAGATAAAGACGCAACCACACCAAATCGATCGTTACATAAAGTGGCACATTTCGTAATACAATAAAATTTAAGTAACAACCAAAACAAACATCATATTTAAAGTAACAATACGATACAATACAATGGGTAACGACCCTCCAAACAAGCTGTTAGCCGCCTAATTACCCCAAAAGCACAAACAAGGAAAACCACACCAAATTTTTTCTGTAATTATCCTCTTCGTGTATTACAAGTCTGCAAACCAACATATACTTCATATATATGTTTTCCTACAATAATCCTGCACAGAAATGCTATAATTTGAACTAATTAAAATATCTTTGCATGAACCAAGTCAAGCATTCAAAGTGTTTGTCATGTTTCTCCTAACTTCTTCTTTGGTCATACTTTTGATGCACTCCTTATCTTGACGTGGAACTGAAAAATATGTAAGAAAAAAAGTTATAGAACTAAGCGTTTTGCTAATCTTTTTCCCTATATTTCTTCACCATCACCATCTTTTTCTGTTGGTAGTTTTTGAGTACCAAACTTTTTTGTATTTACTCACTTTTTCCCTTCACGTTTTATTTATTTCTTCAAAAGGAAAGATTTGCCGTTAGAGGGCATAAAGTACATGAAGAGTCCCTTTATAAATCCATAACTTTTTCATTTCTTCAATATATATTTCAAATTACCCAAGGCTTAATTGGTTATACATTTCCTTTATTCCAAAATATGAGTAGTCTTAGTCACAAGAACAAGGTCCAATATTCCAAAGGAAATGAGGTGAAATCAACAAAAGATTATGCTGCAGGCCAACATTCACCAAATCTTTCGCAATTTCATGACATAAAAATTCCTCCTCCGCCGTGTTTTTACCAGCGGCCGCCGCCGTTGAAAAGTTCATCAAGAAGGGGCTTTAGGAAACAAGATGATGATCCATTCTTAATAGCATATAAAGAGTGCACAAAAACATCAAGAAAAGGGAAGTTTTTGGGTGGTTTAAGCAAGGATGACTTTGGGTACTTTGGGATGAAGAAAAAGAACAATAATCTGTCTGTTTTTTCATGTAAGCATTCATGCAGTGTGAGGGAAGAAAGTGTCATCAACTTGTCACAACTACCTATTTCAAGATCGCTTAGGGAGAAAAGAGGCCTTCGTCGATATCCAGTAGCAACAGAGGGAGAAGATCGGTAGTAGAAAGTAACGAACTCGAGAGCCAGAAACTCGCCAAGGAACGTTCTCAAGTTTGAGAAATGATACTTGCGTATTTTGTTCCCTAATGCACTCTGCAAAATAGTCGAAATTTTGTTCTAAGATACAATAATATAATGATCTAATTTTGTTTTTGCTTCCTTCTTTCTCTTTCGTTCCGTCTCGTTTCTACACTAGTTGTGGCCATATTTCGAAGCTAATATGGACAAATGGCTTATTATGTCTATGTGTCGTACAAACAACAAAGAATGGCAATTGATAAGAGACAAGAGTCCCAAACTTGTGGCGTCCTTGCAACAGTAGGAATCCTATCAAACGAGAAGTTGACTATGCATAGGACTCCTAGAAAATATTGGAGTTCATGCGTTTAAATAGTACTCCCTCTGTTCCAGTTTATATGAACCTATTTCCTTTTTGGTCCGTTCCAAAAATAATGACCCTTTTCTAAATTTGGAAACAATTTTGGTTAAACTTACAATTCTACACTTAATGAGAAACTTTAATAACCACACAAATACTCTGGGCCCCTTTTTGAATTGTTTAAGATCACAAATTTCAAAAGTCTTCATTTTTTCTTAAATTTCATGCATAGTCAAACAGGTTCGCATAAATTGAAACGGAGGGAGTATCTATTTGGACTTCTGAGATTATTCTTTCACACATCAAATGAAGAACTACATTTTGCATACTCTAGTCGAGTACCAATGTTGTGTTCTTCTTGAGCTGGTCTGGTGAATATGTTTTAGGAATTGAGTTGTAATCAAAGTGTCACAAACAATTAGTAAGTTGGAGTGAGTGTTTTCTTTACAAGTTAGAGTAATTTGTAAGTCAAATAGTCGTAGTAGGAGTACTGGAGAGTATTGAATTACAATATTGTAAATGATATATTATGGCTCATTGTTCTAGTGAAGTTGGAGTTGAAAATCCTACGCATTAGGTTGTGGTTTTTGCACCTTTTGAGCCAGGTGATTTTCCATATAAAAATCGTCGTGTTGGCTTTACTGCTTATTTTACTTCACGTTTAAGGAATACGGTAAAGAGCTAAGTTCTTTAATAATTCATACGGGGCACTCAAACTAACAATTGGTATCAGAGCGGATTCTCTCTCACACACGGCTAGCACCAAGAGAGATCTTGGAAGGAAAATGAGTTCTCCACCCGGAATTGATGAAGGAAAATCAACTACTAGACCATCCTTATTCAATTAAAAATATCACAGTTGGTGGAAAGCAAGAATGGAGGACTTCCTGACAGTTGAAGACTATGACTAATGGACTATAGTGAACCAAGGTCCATTGACTCCTACTAAACAAAATGCACAAAATGAAACAGTTCCTAAGAATTCCGAGCTCGTCGGGAGTGATATCCATGAGTGATTCAGAAACTGAAGATGAAACAAATCAGGTAAGTATCTCTAACTTGAAAGAAAACATTCACGCTATGTCTAAAACAACTGATGGCCATAATTGTGACTATGATGAGTGAAATGAATAAAATGAGTGCTGGAAATGATTAATTAATAAGCAATCTTTCATGTGTCAAACTCGATCTCAAAGAGCTTGGATCTTGTTTACCTTGAAAACGGTAATTACTATTAAGTTTGATTATGTGGTTCTAAAAATATATGATTTATTTTAATGCTAGTTGTTAAG
This sequence comes from Nicotiana undulata, assembly GCA_005239495.1. Classification (NCBI taxonomy): domain Eukaryota; kingdom Viridiplantae; phylum Streptophyta; class Magnoliopsida; order Solanales; family Solanaceae; genus Nicotiana; species Nicotiana undulata. The sequence continues at coordinate 4,923 of ML275755.1, forward strand.
CAATAGATGTAAGTGTGAGTTAAAGAAATAGGGTAAAACTATAAAGGATTGAAATGGGCAAACCAGACTGCCCAGAATCGGGGGTTCCGAGCTGGCCGAGATAAGTCCTCGGGGTCGAGGCTCGGGGCTAATGGAGAATGGTCGATGAAACTATTACAGCTCTATGGGCCTTGAAGGAGGCTATTTATGATCAACGATGAATAATAAATGAAGAACAATCAATGAAATACAATAAGTTAAAGTAATAAATAAGTAAAGAGACAATAGAGGATGTTTGAGTTAGAGAGCAGAGAATGTTATTGTTCCTCGTATTGAATATCATGTGTGCAAAAAATGATAAGGGCCCCCTTTATATAGGAGGGGGAGTCCCAACATAGTACATAAGCATTTATTACAAAAGAGAATAGCTGGTACAACTATTCAATGGTCCGGTACTGACTTGTACTGTTTTGCAGGCGCTTGTCAGGGAGTCCCGCGCCTTTCTGTGACGGGCTCCGATATTCTCCTTATCTCGAGTTTCATCGATCCTTCGCCACCACCCTTCGAGGAATTCGTCTAGAAGTTTTACCTCGGGTCTGTTTCCGACGTCATAAGAAACATCAGGATCGGTCGTGCCCGATTTTAACCGTATACAGATAGTCCCCACATTTCTTGGAATGAAAAGACAAGAAATGATTTGAATTCATTATCCTTTAATGCTTCCATTATTGCGTCACCCATGCCATATAAAGCGATTGACGTGACATAGGGGAATCCAAAGGGTCGTGTCCATACAGCCACTGAGAAGCCTTTGAACTGATTACGGCAGTTACTGTCTTTTGGCTTCCTCTAACGTATATGATGGTTCTTTATAAATACTCCTTCCTTTGCCTATTCTTTTTCACCGCATCTCTAAGCTCTCAAAAGACTTATTCTTACTTCTTTCTTGTGTTCTTTCTCTGAAAATATTTCTTTCCCTCTTTCAAAATCTTCAAAAAGAAATGGCGAAGACTTTCATCAGTGTTTCCCAAGGCGATAAAACTTCCTCTTCTTCACGTTCGTCTAAGGGGAAGTCGGCGGAGCCTCCTCGTCTAGAGGAATGCATCCCCAAAGCATGCGTGATAAACTCCAATTTCAATATTGATGAACCTTTCTCAAGGCCAGAGCGATGTGAGCCCATGTCCCGATATATCACCTTAATATCAGACATCGAGAAAGTGAAAGCAGACTGCCACTGGGGGAATTCGGTGCTGGTTAAAATTCCCTCTCGGGAAGAAGACATAACCACATACGAGGTCGGCTCCCTCAGTGTATATACCTATCTGTTTACCCTCGTCCCGGTGGGACCATCGTCGCCCCCAATAGACACTGTGATCCTCGACTTCTGCGAACGATATCAAGTAACTCTTTGTCAAATACATCCGTTGTTCTGGTGCATTGTTTATATGATTAAATATTTCACGAACATGGTCAATGGGATGCCTTTTACCCTTGACCAACTGGTCAGAATGTATAGCCCCCGACTCTTTCGTGGTGGCATGATAAAACTTCAACGTCGGGCCTCGAGATCTTTTTTTGCCTGTACTGGCGAGGTTAGGGACATAGGATAGATGAGTCGTTTTGTCCGATTTAGGACTTCAGACCTGATTCCGGCAGAATGGATGCCGTTCCCTGAAAAGTGGAACATGAGACGTAAGTGCATATATTAATTAAGCATTTTCCTTTTCCTTTAGATTAATTTCTCCACGGACTAATTTCTGCCGTTGATGCAGCTGTTGCGGTGTACCCCGGGGCGGTTAAAGATCTCTCGGGATGGGTTAACCAACTTGATTCGATTTTCCTGTATGTTGAGCGTGTATGGCGCTATTTGTTAGGGGCTCTATGGGAAGCAAAGAACCAAGGTAGGCCTTCATTATTGCCGCAATTATATTTCTTGGAAGAAACATCATCGGTTACATCCTTGTACCCCGCGATCATATTTGCATTTGCGCAGGTCTGGGAGAGGCCTCCATGATGAGGGAGGAACCACCTAAGGAAGCGGATACCCTGAAACCTAACAAAGAGAATAAGAAGAGAATGAAGTCGCCGGCTAAGCCTTCGAAACCAAAGAAACCCAAAGTGAAAGAATCCAAGGTTGACTCAATGACCTTAATTCCCGAAATTTCTGAGAGTCCTCGAACCGGAGGCGAGGAAAGAATTGATTCCTTAATAGTGCCTGTGGGAGGAGAAAACCTGGTCGTCGCACATCTAGCTTAGCCAATGGTTGCCTATTCGAAGGCACCTAAATTGGAGCTTGATATTGTTGTTGCCTTGCCCGGGGTCGAGGAGTCCGTCGAAGATGTATCGGGCAATGTCCCTGAGCTGGCCGCTAGCCAGGATGTTCCTCGACCTGGAATGAGCTAAGTTATTGAGCCATATGAGCCTAATTCTGAAGTTCCTCAGAGGCAAGAGAAGGCCCCGGTGGATCCGTCCGGGGTCATTGAAGTGAGCGATTCCCCTTCGGAACCGGATTTACTTGCGGGGCAGCTGCAGGATGCCCAAGATGGAGGATCTCTTGATGCGGGGGCATCCGCTAGGGACAAAAATATGTTTAAAGGGTTATTTACTATAGTCCAGGAGGACCCTGAACTTGACGCCTCATCTGTTTTTAGTGAGATCGAGAAGCTCTATGAGCAGGTAGCTTTCTGTAAACTTTTCTCGGGGCCCAGGTCTCCATCTTTCTTACTTTGTTTCTTTCCTGCTTCCAGGCTAAGGTGATTTATAATCAGACCTTTGCTAAGTTGCAAGCTGAGTTGACTAACTACGAAGGTGAGTGCATGAGGCTTACCTCAGGGGACAACGAGCTTAGAGCCTGCTTTTCCAAGGAGGAGGAGGAAGTCTGTGACATTCGGGCTTGTTTGGAGACAGCGTCCCGAGAGAGGACTTGCCTTGCCGAACAGGTAACATAGTCTCTATTTGTTTTTTTCTGCATATTTACCCAACTTTAGCGTTCTGACATCTCCGAGTTTATTCTTGCAATTTAATAGTAAAAATGCCCTGCTGAAGGAAGGGCTCCGAGCCAAAGATGCCAAAATTCTCAAACTTAAACGGCACGTGAGTGAGATAACTACCAAGATAGGTACTCTCCAGGAGAAGGCGGCATTGGTCGAACATCAGCTTCATGATGTGACAATGAAGAATAATAAATACAAAGGTATTTTATCCGAGTCGACCGTTGCGCTATCTGCACCCAAGGCTGAAGCCGAAGCGCTCGTATCCTCGTACAAGGAGGATGCAGTTTCCGCAAATGTTCAGGCTAGGAAGGCGTTTGAGGAGGCCGAGTTGCAATTGGCCCGAGCTGTGGAGCATGCCCGGTTAAAATCTCGGAGGCAGGATCTCCAGGATATATATGTAGGGGGCATCGATCTTGCTATCGAGACGAGAGGGTGAAGACCTTAGAAGAGGAGGCTGCTACCTTGCTCACTTCTAAGGGTGAATCGAGCAGTGGCTCGGAAGATAATGGAGATGAAGGCGAAGTTCCCAAGGGGAAGAGACCGTTGAAGCCCCCGGAGGCAGAGATGGAGCTGTAGAAGGCATTGCCCCGGTGATAGATTAGGGATATATTTATTTTCTCCTTTGTAAGATCTTTAGACACAAGTCCTATAAATACGCTCCTTTGATCCTTTAATATATATATAAGAAGCCTTTCATCTTTCATCATTTCTCGTTTCACCTTTGCCTTTTGTAATAGATTCCAATGCTTGTTTGTCATTGCTCCGAGATCTGGTCTTCAGAGCAAACCCTTAGGTTTCTATTTTTGATGAGCAATTTCGCAACGACCGAAAATTGACCATTCGAGGTTTAGCCCGCAAATCAAGTTTTGACTTGAGTTTTTCGACCTTTAGGTCTTAAAGTCGACCTTGGAATTTTTCTATGCTGGCTCTTGGGCTCTTATGAGTCGGCCCTTAGGCATTTTTAGTTAACTGTTTAGGGCTCAGTTTTTGAGTCGGGTTTTGACTCGAGCTCATCGACCCTTAGGTTTTTGAATTAGCCCTGAGGCTTTTTAAGCTGGCACTTAGGCTCTTACGCATTAGGTCGGTATGACCTCTAACTAGCCCGTAGGCTTTTGATGTTGGCCCGTAGGCTCCAATACGTTTGCCCTTAGGCGTTTTAGTTAACTGTATCGGGCTCAGACTTCGAGTCGGATTTTGACTCGAGCTCATCGACCCTCAGGTTTTTAAATTAGCCCTAAGGCTTTTTAAGCTGGCGCGCGCTGGGTCGATACGACCTTTAGTATGGCTATATTTACCCTCGTTAAAGACTTTGAAATTTTTGCGTTCTTCCAACTCTTTGATGGCTCGATAAGAACCTTTATTACAAGTCATTATGTGACGTAAATGAGCACCTCATAGGGTTTTGTCTAATGGCTGAATTGTCTCAAAGCCTTTTCGTAGTTTGAAGCTGACATAAAAATGATCGAAGCTCTTTTTGCTTATGTCGAGGGTAGCCTGATTTAATCGGTTCTTTCTGAAGTAACTTCAAAGGATTTGATTTTACGGCGACGGTCGGGCATCCCCGAGTCGCGTTAGTTTAGCCGGAGCCTTATGACCGTAGTCATTGTGTTTGGCCGTAGCCTATCGACCGGAGTCGTTGTGTTTGGTCATAGCCTATCGACCGGAGTCATTGTGTTTGGTCGTAGCCTTTTAGTCCCCGAGTGAGGTATCCTCGGCTTCTATATCGAGGGTATGACTTTTTAGGGGTCTTACAAGTTTGAATATATAGCCTTGGCTTAAAATAGGGATTGTGCCTTTTGCAAGGTCATATGATTTGGACATGCCTTACTTGAGGTCTTACAACTTTGATCATGCCCGTAGGACTTACAATTTTGATCATGACCGTAGGACTTACAGTTTTGATCATGCCCGTAGGACTTACGGATCCGTTCATGCCCGTATGACTTACATATTTTATGCCTCCACACAGAGGGCTTTTGGGCTCGAGGTTGACCACTTGGGGTCTTATGGCATTGAGTCTTCGGCGTCAGTCCCCGAGTGTCAGGGAAATATTTGGTTCTAGAGCCATTTCTTGTGATAAAAAAAATTCTTTGGAAGCACAAATATTTGTATAAAATATGCTCCTTTGATTACTTGGTACAAGTATACATATTTTCACTGTCGAGGGCTCTATATTTCTATGCGGACACGATTCATTTGACCGTTTGGCCCGATACATCATTTTCCCGTCAAGGCTCTCTTCGACGGCTTTCTTCGGTTTTTCTGAGGAGGCAAACTCCCGGGGTGATTCCCCCTAGTATTCGAGGTTGCTATGAGAGGAGCCTTGAATACTTGTTTGAGTTATCCTTGGGTAGCGTATAGATGTTGCCTCGTTAAAAACCTTGTCGGTAAAACCCTTTTTAGGGATAAAACCCGATCAAAGGAAAAGAGTGCAACGCATGCTTTAAAACCCAGGGGTCTTTTGAAGTTGAAGGATGTTTTCATGTCTTCTATCGGATATCTGCAGAAGTTTAGTTCGGAAGATATGAATGAAAACATGAGCATAGTCTTACCTTAGCAGTAGTAGCGTTTGAGCATAGATATGTTCCAATTGCTTGGGAGTTGTTCGCCTTCCATGGTGCTAAGTTTGTAGGACCCTTTGCCGATTACTCTGAGGAGGCGGTACGGTCCTTCCCAACTCGGGCCTAATTTTCCCTCGTTGGGGTTTCGAGTGTTTAGAGTGACTTTCCTTAAGACTAAGTTCCCGACTCCGAAATGTCAAGGTTTGTTCTCCTGTTATTGTACCTTTCGATTCTTTGTTTTTGGGCGGCCATTCATACTAGTGAAGCTTCTCGCTTCTCATCTAATAGTTCGAGGGCTGCAGTCATTGCTTCGTTGTTTGAATTTTTGGTAGCGTGTCATAATCTGGAACTTGGCTCCCCAACCTCGACCGATATCAAGGCCTCAGACCCATACACCAGAGAGAACGACGTCTCTCATGTGCTTGATTTTGGAGTTGTTCGATACGCCCATAGGACCTCGGGCAGTATTTCCTTCCATCTACCCTTTGCATTTTCTAACTTTTTTTTCAAGTTTTGAATGATCGTTTTATTTGTAGATTCGGCCTGGCCGTTTGCACATGGGTGATAGGGTGTTGACAAGATCCTTTTGATCTTATGGTCCTCGAGGAACTTTGTTACCTTACTTCCGATGAATTGCTTTCCGTTGTCGCATGTTATCTCGGTGGGGATCCCAAATCGGCATAGGATATGGTCCCATATGAAGTTAATGACATCTTTTTCTCTTATCTTCTCGAAGGCATGTGCTTCCACCCATTTTGAGAAATAGTCAGTCATAAATAGAATAAATCTAGCTTTACCTGGTGCCGTTGGTAGAGGTCCGACGATGTCCGTCCCCCACTTCATGAACGGCCATGGCGACAAGACTGAATGTAGTTGTTCACCGAGTTGGTGAATCATTGGTGCGAATCTTTGGCATTTGTCGCATTTCCGGACGAATTCTTTGGCGTCCTTTTCCATGTTGTCCCAATAGTAACCTGCTATGATCACCCTTCGAACTAAAGAATCGGCACCATAGTGATTTCCGCAGGTGCCCTCGTGGATTTCTTGGAGCACATAATCTGTATCCCCCGGTCCCAAGCATACCGCTAGGGGTCTATTGAAGGTTCTTCTTTATAGAGTTCCATTTTCATCGAGCGAGAACGGAGCTGCTTTGGTTCACATGTCTCTCAACTCTTTTGGGTCTACGGGTAGCTTCCCACTTCCCAAATAATTGATGTATTTGTTTCTCCAATCCAATGTCAGGCTGGTGGACTTAATTTCGGCATGACCTTCCTCAATCACTTATTTGGATAGCTGAACGATTTCTTCAGGAAGTATGTCATCTTCTTCGACGGATGGTCCCAGATTCGCGAGGGCATCAACCTCGCTATTTTGTGGGTCAGGTTTCCATCCTTGAAGCGATGCAATGTGGCTTGAATTTTGTCTAAGTACCTTTGCATCCTATCTTCTCGACTCTCGAAGCTCCCATTTACCTAGTTCACTACCAAGAGGGAATCACATTTTTCCTTGATGATTTCGGCTCCTAGGCCTTTGGCCAATTCCAGACCTGCAATCACAGCCTCATACCCGACTTTGTTGTTAGTCAATTTTGATTTTTATAGATTGTCTAATCATGCAGCCCGTAGGTGGCTTTAGAACTATACCGATCCCGGACCCTTTCACATTCGAGGCACCGTCGGTGAACAGGGTCCATACTCCCGAAGATGTGCCCGTTTTTAGCAGAAGTTCTTTCTCTACTTCGAGCACTAGGGAAGGCATAAAGTCATCAACGAAACCTGCCAAAATTTGGGATTTAATAGCCGTCTAGGGCTGATACTCGATTTCATACCCCCCGAGTTCGATGGCCCATTTGTCCAATCTACCTGATAACTCGGGATTATGCAAGATGCTTCGGAGGGGTTACGTCGTTAAAACACAAATGCGATGGAATTGAAAATAAGGCTCTAATTTTTGAGATGCACTAATTTATGCAAGAGCTAACTTCTAGAAGAGGGTACCTGGTTTAGGTATCGCCCAAGGTCCGAATCACACAGTAAATAGGGAATTATGTACCTTGTTCTTCTCGAACCAGCACACCACTTACTTCTACCTCGGATACGGTCAGGTATAGATACAATGTTTTATCCTCCTTTGGGGTGCGGAGTAAAAGTTGGCTTGATAGATATCGTTTCAACTCCTCTAAGGCATGTTGGAATTCCGAAGTCCATTCAAAGCTACTTTTCTTTTTGAGCAGGGAGAAGAAATGGTGACTCTTATCCGACGACCTCGAAATGAATCAGCCCAAGGCTGTTATTCGCCCGGTCAGCCGCTGCACGACCTTTACGTTATTTAGCACCGTGATCTCCTCGATGGCTTTGATTTTGTCGGGGTTGATCTCAATCTCCGGTTTGACACCATGAAGCTAAAAATTTGCCCGAACCCACGCCGAAGGCACACTTCTCGGGGTTGAGTTTTGATGTTGTAGCTTCTGAGAATGTCCAAACTCCCCTGCAAATGAGCCAAATGTTTCTCTGCGCGTAGGGACTTAACTAGCATATCATCAATGTATACTTCCATGGATTTGCCTATTTGATGTTCAAACATTTTATTAACTAGTCGCTGGTACATGGCTCCCATTTTTTTTAGCCCGAAGGGCATCACATTGTAGAAGTACGTACCATAATTTGTGATGAATGAAGTCTTTTCCCTCTCATTGAGGTTCATCTGAATTTGACTATACCCCGAGTAGGCGTCGAGAAAGGTGAGGATCTCGTGGCCGGCCGTGGCATCAATCAGGTGATCGATGTTGGACAATGGGAATGAATCTTTGGGGCATGCCCTATTTAAATCTTTATAATCTACGCACATTATTAAATTATTCTCCTTTTTGGGGACTCACACCACATTGGCCTACCAATCGGGGTATTTTACCTCCCTAATAGACCCTATTTTGAGGAGTTTTGTTACCTCGTCTTTGATGAATGCATGTTTTACCTCGGACTGAGGTCTTCTTTTTTGCTTTACTGGTTTGAACATGGGATCGGCGCTCAGTCGATGAGTGGTTATTTATGGCGGGATCCCTGTCATGTCTAAATGGGACCAAGAAAAGCAGTCGATGTTAATGATAAGAAATTGAATGGATTTTCTCCTGAGTTTGGGGGTTAGTCCCGTTCCCAAGTATACCTTTTGATCTGGGAGATGTTCGACCAGAACAACTTAATCCAGCTCTTCAACTGCTGATTTAGTTGCATCCGATTCTTCGGGGGCAACGAAGGTTCGGGGGGCTAGGAAGTCTTCATCGTTGTCCTTGGGGATCTGTTTTCCCTCAAGCTCCTCCGAGGTGGAGGACGTGGTTGTTGGTGCCTCGCTGTGAACCGCAAACTTCTCCCTTGCTGCATGTTGCTCCCCATATACTGTCTTTATACCATCCTTTGTTGGAAATTTCATCATTTGATGAAGAGTTGATGGCACTGCCCCCATGTTATGTATCCATGGCCTCTCAAGCCACGCATTGTACTTCATGTCACCTTCAATGACATAGAACTTGGTATTTTGAACCGTACTATACATGTTGACCGGGAGGATAATCTCCCCTTTCGTTGTTTCGCCAGCCATATTGAATCCATTAAGGACTCGTGAGGTAGGTACAATTTGATTGAGTAGTCCGAGATGCTCCACCACCTGCGACCTGATCACGTTGGCCAAACTACCTCGATCCACAAGTACACGTTTAATTAGAATGTTATTCAAGAGAAAAGAAATTACCAGCACATCGTTATGTGGATGAGACACGGTATCGAAATCCTCTTCACTGAATGCAAGGGTGCCTTCGGACATGCGTCCCCGAATTTGCCTTGCTGTTGCAGCTGATATTTTCATCCACTTCGTCACGGGTCCTTAAGGAACGTCGGTCCCTCCGATGATCATATGGACGACATGCTGTGGTTTTCCCGTGCCTCTCATTCGAGCTGTTTTTCTTCCCTGAGGGTGGTTTACAACTCAGTCGCTGATGAATTCTTGGAGGTACACTTTGCTAACTAGTCGAGTTTCTTCCTCTCGGATTTGCATGCAATCTTTGGTCCTATGACCGTGCGTACCATGAAACTCGCACACCAGGTTAGGGTTCCTTTGTGAAGGGTCTGATAGTATAGGCTTTGGCCACCTGGTGTCTTTGATTTCACCCATGGCCGATACGATATATGAAACGCCAATGCTGAAGTTGTATATCGACGATAAGGGTACCTCCGCCGGCTCTGTGTGCCTACTGAACCTAGATTTGTTCACTAGTCTTTGAGGATTCCGACCTCGATCCGTCCTTCGATCGATTCCGGGCGTGCCACTTCTTATGGTGTTTCTTCAATTCTCGACATAAGGTCGATATCTTTCCTTACTTGGCCTCGGTTCCCTCTCTGGGAACCTTGAATATATCCTCTTCGTGAGGCCCTCGATCATTTTCATAACAACGGAATCGGCTGTTGACCCGTTATTGTCCGACCTTTCTAGTACCCGCTGGATTCGAGGGGTCGTTCCTGGTGCCATTGCGCTCGAAATCTTTTGACGGTTTTGCAGCTGAGTAATTTTCACTTGTTGTGCCTGGAGTATTTCAAAGTTCGTGTGGAGGCTGACTCCTCTTTCCCTTTGAGCGAGGATTCCCCGTGCTTCATGTTGGCCTTCTTGGCGCGTGCTCCTGTCAAAGTGGGAGCTGATATTGTCATGTTGAACATCACACAAGTCCACGCCCATGGGGGTTAGCTCTGTTGTGCTCTCATGGTTTTGCAATGGTACACCAATACCTAAAACAACTACACCATTCTCTCCATGGTCCTCATCACCATTATTTTCATGTGCATTCACTGAGTTAGACATTTTGACCTGAAATCCAAGATCCTTTGGACAAGAAAAAATGTGAAGAATAATTTGCGTTTTTCAGTGAACCAACACTGGAACAATCAATATTAATTTTAGACCCACGGTGGGCGCCAAACTGTTTATCTTAAAAATGGTAATTACAATTAAGTTTGATTATGTGGTTTCAAAAATATGTGATTAATTTCAATGCTAGTTGTTAAGCAATAGATGCTAAGTGAGAGTTAAGGAAACAAGGTAAAACTATAAAATATTGAAATGGGCAAACCAGACTGCCCAGAATAGGGGATTCCGAGCTGGCCGAGATAAGTCCTCGGGGTCGAGGCTCAGAGCTAATGGAGAATGGTCAATGAAGCTATAATAGCTCTATGGGCCTCTAAGGAGGCTATTTATGATCAACGATGAATAATAAATGAAGAACAATCAATGAAATACAATAAGTGTAAGTAATAAATCAGTAAAGAGACAATAGAGGATGTTTGAGTTAGATAGCAGAGAATGTTCTTGTTCCTTGTATTGAATATCATGTGTGCAAAAAATGACAAGGGTCCCCTTTATATTAAAGGGGAGTCCCAACATAGTACATAAGCATTTATTATAAAAGAGAATAGCTGGTACAACTATTCAATGGTCCGGTACGGACTTGTACGTTTTTGCAGGCGCTTGTCAATTTTACTCACATGTTCCCGGGAGTCCCGTGCCTTTTCCTGACGGGCTCCGATATTCTCCTTATCTCGAGGTTCGTCGATCCTTCGGTACCATCCTTCAAGGAATGTGTCTTGGAGTTTCACCTTAGGTCTGTTTCCGACGTCATAAGAAACCTCAAGATCGGTCGTGCCCGATTTTGACCCTATACAGATCTAACAAACTAATCCAAAAGAACACGTCAAAGATCTTAAGAACTAGGTTTTTGAGCTCACTTCTAAAAATGAGAAGTCTCCTGATATACATGGTAAGAGAAAAATGAGTGATCTGCAGGATAAGCTTGAAAATGAATTAAAAATAGCTATAGATAATCCTTGTGATGTTGATTGAAGGAATAAAGTCCTGCAACAAAATCTAGAAAAGGCTAATTATGAACTATCTAGACTAAGAATATGGCATAGATCCTCAGATGCCTTGAATAGGCTAAATGAAAACTATATCTCTAAAAAATCAGGAATTGGCTACAGAAAACCGATTCCCAAGAAACACCATTGGCATTGCTAAGAATATGAAGAAGGAAGAGGAACAAAAAGCCAAGCCTTTTGTCCATACTAAGTGGATTAAGGTTAATAAGAAACAAGCTATTAATCCCCTTTCCTTCTGGGCAAAAAAAAATCCGATTCATCCTTTTTCAATCAAAAAGGGACTCAAATTTGTCCGGGTTACCAATACTAACTTGTGATTTTTGGTACACCCTAAAGTGAGAAGGAAAAATCAAGACTGGTATCTGGACAGTGGATGCTCAAGACATATGACTGGAGAAAAGAAAAACTTTCTCTCACTGACAGCCTTCCAAGGAGAGAGTGTGTCATTTGGAATTGCGAAAAAGTTGCCTGATAACATGTATTGGTAATGTTGGTAAGTCACTCTCAAGATATAGAAAATGTGTATTATGTGGTAGGCCTTAAACACAATCTTCTTAGCATCTCTCAAATGTGTGATAAAGGAAATAAAGTAAAATTCTATTTCAAAATCTGCACTGTCACTAAGCTGATTAAGTTGTCTTAAAAGGTAAGAGACTGAACATGTCCACAACATACCTCAATAAGATATGACACGGTCGCATGTAATAATAGTCACCCAACTAGGAGTCAGGATTGAATCCACTGGGAGTTATGATGAGAGTTAGGAGTATATATTTGAAGCAAGCAAAAGAGTTATCTAAGATTGCACTTCCACAACAAGGTTTTGTTTTATATTTCTACTATTACTCTAATGAATGCAAAATAAAGAAAATAGATTATAAATAAATGTTTTTGTGGTATTTACAATTAGATTAAAGTTCCACAGCTGTGACCATAACCTAGGTACTTACCTAATGGGATAAAGACATTAATGCTTATTTTGTTGATTGTTGTGTCTTATTGCTCCCAGCTCTACATTACCCACTTAGTACCTCTCGGTTGGAGAGTGGTTTTTTCCAATTTGTCTTTCTCATGTCCAAATGGGTATCAACAAAAATAATTGATAAGAGCGCAAGTTGGGTTATTACTATCTCTAGGTTGAACTATTTAGTTAGGTTATTCGATCTCTCAATTAACCCAATCCCTTTTTATCCAAATTATACTAGGCTAGGTCTCTCTTTCTCTATTAGAGACTAAGTCAAATTGGCATGAATCAATATTTGCAACCATTAATTCTAAAATTGAAGAATGAACTAAGCTAAATAATCAATACCCAGTCATAAAAAAAAATACTAAATTAGATACGTATAAGGTTTACACACTAGGGTTGGGTCACAACCCTAGTAAAAGTCTAGCTACTCATAATGGAAATTGTATAAAATAGATAAGAAAAGCTAATTAAACTCACAATGAAGATTAAAATGATGAAATCTAATGTTAAAACACCAAAATAATGTAAAACTTCCTAAAGTAGTAAAGAAAAACGGCTGCAGCAGCTTCAGATGTTCAACTTGACCTAATTTTGTGGAACTCGTCTATTTATACAGGGCCAATAATTTCGGACAAAAATGTCCCTTGAGAAGTTTTGCGGTCGCACAATTCCATGTATGGTCCGCAAATTTCTTCAGCTGGCAGGAAGTAGAGTTCTGCGACCACACATTTCTAAGCTGCGGCCGCGAGGCAATCTTCTGCGGTCGCATATTTCTAGATTGCGTTTGCGAGGCAATCTTATGCGGCCGTATAGTTCTTGTGCGGTCCACAATTCACAAAGGCTTCGTGACTTTGTTCTTTTTGCATACTCTCTGATCTTCAACTCTTAGCCCAGTTCTGCGGCCACATAATTCATGTGCGGTCCGCACATTGTTTAAGGTTCTAGTAAGTTTTTCTTCTTGGTTTGTGGCTACAGATGGAATTTTGCGGTCCGCAATTTCTTCTGTGGCCACAATATTCCTTATGCGGACCGCACATTTGTGCTTCAGCGCCCTTTATTTCCTTGTGCTTCGGAACACTCCTTTTTGAGTCGTATTTGATCTCGGGAGACCAAACTTCCAGTATTCCTGCAATTTTTCACAATGTCATTAGTTTCAGGAACACAATTCTATACTTCGGACTAAAACAAAAGCTAAAAGGTGCTAATAAGCAGTCAAAATCCCCACTTATCAACTCCCCTAAACTTAAGTCCCTGCTTTTCCTCAAGCAAATAAATTAGCTCATACCTCCAAAATAAGGGTCATTTCAGAGAGTCAAAGGTGAGACATCCACACATTATTTGGGACCCACAATTACCCACACTACTAATGTATTATCAACAAGGAGACAAGTTAAACATTCATGTACATATAGTTCCAGTGTGATATTTGAGTATCAAGAGTTGACTTTACTAATCGAGGATTCTTGTAGTGTCAATAACAAGGTCTGGCTCCCCAGACTGGCCAACTGGTGCCACCAGTGATGTTGGTGTTGTAGGATCTAGGCCTGAATGTTGTGGGTCAATCAACATGTCAAAGGGCAGATCTCTGGCTGTAGCAATCCTGGTCACCTATCTCCGGAGTTTGTCCACTGACTTCTTGATAGCGTGGGACTTTCTCATCTTCTTTACTTTTTTTCCTAGCTCTTCGATCACTGACCCGTGTTGTACCAAGGTAGCCATAATAGTGTTCTGGTTCTCTAAGTTCTTCAGTGTCTCTTCACCTGTTGGGGGAAACTGAGGTGCCTGAACAGAAGATTGTGCTGCAATAGTACTAGATCAATCAGACAACTTTGCAGTGGTTGTCTGCATCCAATTGTTGAGACTCGCTAATGCCTAGCAGATTCGCAGTGCAAAAAGTGGGGCAGTAGGAATAGGCATTGGCTTCAAAGCTGAGGTGGGAGCTGTGGCAGGAATTGCAGTTGGGGATGTGGATGATGGCAGAGGCATAACTATAGAATTGGAGGACAACTCGGCTAAAGTTGATGGAAAATCAATTGCCTCACCAGCTACTGTCGCTGGCTCATCAGATTGGCCTGCGGTGGTAGAAGGCTAAATTTTCTTCTTTGTATTGTTCGAATCCATCGCTGAATACCAAGTAAAAGGCTTCTTCGACCTCAGCTTTGTGTCATAATCCCTCGAATCTACCCTTGCATCTGTGAGATACTCTGTAATAGTGTTGGGATACGGATAAGACGAGTTATCATGCCGAGCAATCACTGAGATGTTGGCTTACATCATGGTCATGATCTCGTTTAAATTTACACCTCAAAAGAGGTATGAAACGATCGTTTGCAATTATAGAAACCCAACTAAGGGTCGGGGTCGAACCCACAAGGAGATAAGATGGGAGTTGGGGTATATATTTCAATGTGAGTGATTTCATTACCTAGATTGCAGTATGTTTAGTTTATTTTGTTCTAATGGTTTAAGAAAAGGCCCCGGGCTTATTTTGGCACTATTAAATGACTTTCTTATACTGCTTAAATACTTCGTACAATATTATACATTAGCCTAGTCTGTTTGCTTTGATAATTCTTGAGCTTGTGTTGTAGCCTGTATGGCCTCGAATCTTACATTAACTGTGCTTAATATGTCTAATATCTTTTTGTTTATTTTTATGATACCAAAAGGGGGAATATAAGGTTAGGGGTATTATAAATATGCAGGGGTGCTGTTGATATGTCTCTATGTGGTGTAATGTGCATGTTGATTGATTGCGACTTGCTGTGATTACCTGGTTCTAGTGTGTACAAAGTTTGTCATCATCAAAAAAGGGGGAATTTGTTGAGTATTGATATTTTGATGATTAAAAAGGTTTGTTCAGATGCAATGTTCGAAAAACCAGATCCTCAACGAAGCTGCTTAATTGTTCTAAGAATAAGCTCCTCGGGGTAAAGGACGAGCTCCTACGGGTTGATGATTGTACGTGTCTGCAAGATAATAACTTTATCTCAAAGTCACCCAGGTTCGAGTTTGGTGGAAGAAAGCTGCTACACATGATAAGGGTTGCTTACCAAGAAGATATGAATAAATCAATAAGAGACAAGAGTCCCAAAACTTGTGGAGTCCTTGGAATAGTAAGAGTCTTATCAAACGAGAAGCTGACTATGCATAGGACTCTTAAATGAACTTGGAGTCCAAGCGTTTAAACACTATCTATTTGGACTTCTGAGATTATCATTTTACACATCAACCGAAGAACTACATTTTGCACACTCTAGTCGAGTACCAATATTGTAATCTTCTTGAGTCAGTCTAGTGAATGTGTTTTAAGAAATTGAGTTGTAATCAAAATATCACAAATAATTAGTGAGTTGGAGCGAGTGTTGACTTTACAAGTTTGAGTAACTTGTAAATCAAATAGTCGTAGTATGAGTACTGGAGAGTATTGAATTACAGTCTTGTAATTGGTACATTTTGGCTCATTGTTCTAGTGGAGTTAAAGTTGAAAATCCTACGCAGTAGGTTGTGATTTTTGCACCTCTTGAGCCGGTTGATTATCCACACAAAAATCGTTGTTGTAGACAATAATTTGCGTCGAGAAAATAAAATCAAGACCGAAAAATATTGCAACAACCGTAGTATTTTATTTCAAATATTTGAGTGTTACAATCTCTATGAATCCTCTGATTCTTCTTTTAAATAGTAATTAAATTAAAGGGCCTTTGAGCTTGATCATGAATCTATATTTGTTGTCATGAACGATGGTCTTGAATTCAACTAGCACGAACTTTGATTTGAACTCGTACTCCTTGAACCTTGATTTGTTCTTCGTTATTGAGCATGAACTTTATTTGTTCTTCGTTCTTGAGCTTGAACTTTATTGCTTGAAGCTTAAAACTTGTAGAGAAATTTGCAGCGTTTGATCCACAAGCTCTCTCTTGCTTCTTGTTATAACTTCTGGTGTCTTTTCTGGGTTATGAACACCCCTATTTATAGTTTTGGAAGGGAGGAGTTGTTATAAGAACAAACTCTTTTCGACCAATCAAATTAAAGTGTGACATGACCCTATTTGATTGGCCAGAACATGTCACTTGCACACGTGGCGTGATTTCATTGGTCTTTTAATGTGACTTGGCATGCTTTGTCATTTTGAAACATGGTACGATCCTATTGGCTCTTCCATTTGATGGTGTGCCACGTCATTTGACACGCGGCACCAAACTGGGCCTCTAGGAAGATAATATATTGGGCCTCATAAAGTGGGCTTATAAATTTAGCCCGACTAAATGGGCTAGCCCAATGGATTAAGACTTATTTATTTAATCCATATATATTGGACTTATATAGTTAATTCAATTTTATTAGCCCATAATATTTATTTGGACCAATATATCTCGAATTTAAAATATAGTCCAAATTATTTTATGGATTTAATTTTAATAAAATTTATATGCCTACAAATGCCCCATACTTCAAGACTTGTCAAGGTCTTTACACTTTTGAAGATTATGCTTGAAGTATTTATATTAATATACTTGAGCTAGCTTTTACTTAAATCATAAGAAATGTTTTTGTATTTGAACTTCAAATTTCAAAGTCACGTGCTTCAATTACATGGAATGTTAAAGCTATTAAATTTTAAATCCCCAAAATTACCACTGCACACTGTTACGTGTCTTTCCATTTTGAAACACTTAATAATAGATTTACCATATTATGTACTTCAATGAATTGTTTATAAACAACAATTCCAGTAAAGGAGTAACTGAGCGCAATTCTAATTGATACAGGAGTAAGCTTTGACTTCTTTAGAACGTAGCTAACGTTATTTCATAAAAACACAAGACTTTGTCGCCTACGACTTCTCCTGTCCAAACTGAGTAGGATATCCAATTCTAATTGGATTCTAACAATTAGAAATCCCACATTGTTATAATTCATGTTAATAGGCAAAATCATTGCACCTATGATAGTTTCTAGGAGGCTCCAAACTGTAAAGAGACCTGGTCCTTTACCAATTCCCTCACAGATATTGACAGAGACAATAAGTAAAAGAGGCACGGGATTTTTAAGTGGAAAATTCCCAACTCAAGGGGAAAAAAAACACGACCTATTCTGATAGGATTTCAACTTCACTAAATTGTAATCTTAACTGTTACAAGCCACTTTGTAATGACACTCTTACAAAGAATTTAACACACAAACTTGTATTCCCTATTACAAGCCACTTTGTCACTCACTAGTTACAAAGACTTTTGACTTATGACTACACTAGTCACAACACAAACACAAAAGGTTTATGGTTTTGAGATTCCTAAAACCGTGCTTCTAAGAAAGCAAGTAGGATACAATGAAAAGCAAAATACAAGATTACAACTCAACTACGTACACCTAACAACACGTAGTGAAACTGGTCCGTCTTAGTGGAGTTGTCTTCTTGTTCTTGACACACTTGAGTCTCCAATGCAAGAACAACACTTCAATGCTTGAGAGAATGTTTTTAGTAAATGCTCAAGTGAATATCTTGTTTGTCCCAAATCAAGATATTATATCCTTAGGACATCCCAAGAAGGATGCCCATGCTTGGTTGGTACACTTCTTAATCAATGGGAAGTGACTGCTGCACTGTAGCGTGTACAATTGCAGCAGTCACTTTTCTGTTACACCTTTCCACCTGTAGAGTTAACCTGTACTTCCGTTAGTGAGAATGTTAAGGGATCAGGTCCCTAAACTGTTTCTTTTGAGTTCAAATGTACACAACACATATTCTGGAGTTCATGCTGACTGGTTGTGCTGGTTATGCATCAGGTCCTTTACATAAAAGTTTGTTAGATCATCAAAACAGAATACTAACCTATCAATTTCCCCCTTTTTGATGATGAAAAACTTTTATAATTGATGAAAAGTTATATAGTCTAACTTAACCAGATTAGAGACTAGGATCCCACATGGTTCCCCATGTTTGTGTGCTTCCCCCTTAAACCTTGCCATCAATATTCTTCTTTATCTTCCCCCTTTTGGCATCATAAAAAGGCCCAATCAGTCAGAAAGCATAAAGAAGTCTAACAAAGCTAACTCATGCCCCTTGTGTGCACACAACATGATTTAAAACATAAGAGAAAGGCAAGTAGGCAGTATGCAGAACATAAGAAAAGCTGATTTCATTCATAGCAAAAGCGATTTTAATACAAAGGACTCTTTGCTTAGGATAATAGAGACTTGTTTTGGACTTTTTAAAGGCGGGAGCAGTTAGGTGGGATCCAAGTACCAAACACAAAAAAAAAAAAAAAAAAAAAAAAAAAAAAAAAAAAAAAAAAAAACAAGTACTAACAGCCACAAACATCATCAAACAAACAAGAACTGGATAGGACAGAATCCTAGGGGGGACTAGAAGAGGAAGGCTTGGGGGATGAGGCAGCCAGGGTCTTGAGCACCAAATCCATGCGGGCATTAGCAGACCGTTGTTCCTCTAGCAGGTTCTCTTGCAGGTTCTCAACCTGCTGCCTGAGCTCAGTATTCTCCTTGGTCAAGCGGGCAACATTTTCATTGGAGGAAACAAAAACACCAGGTCCCCCAGAAACTCGACTCAACTGAGTCTCCAAGATAGCAATCTGAGCCTTCAACTTCTTGATCATGTCATTTGCAGCATTCGGCGCATTGATCAATTGAGATATAGTCGAAGTGCTTCCCCCAACTTTCTCAAAACACTCACATTCCTCTAAGGTCGTCTTGGAGAAGGTCTGCTTACGGGTCCCTACTTGGGGGTTCTTAATAGGCACTTGGTAGAATTCAAATACCCGAGTAAGTAGGAAACCATACGGTAGCCCATGATTACCATCCTTGACATTTATACCCTTCCTCATATGTTCAATCATAATAGCATGCAAGTTGATAGGTTTGAATGAGTCAAGAGCCTCCATTAATGTCAAATCAGTCTTGGAGGAAATCGATTGACTCTTAGCACGGGGGAGAAGAACCTGGTTTACCAGTTCGAATAGAAGCTGGTAAAGAGGGAGCATGGCTTTCTTGTGGACCCGTTCCCCCTGCTGAAATTGTACCCGGCTTAACAATGGCTCGCCAAAGGTTTCCCTCACAAGCATTAGAATCAGGTTTCACTGAAGACATTCCTTTATCTGGAACGTGAAGAAATTCTCCCAGAGCAGCATCATCAAAAATAATATCAACGCCTTCCACCAGAACACAAATGTGATCCCCAACAGTGGTGAAAAGGGTTGCATAAAATTCCTTCACCACATCCTCAAACACTTTGGGCACACTCACACTGAATAGATGCTCCCACTTATGAAACTCAACCATGGCCATAAGTTGGGTCATTCCAGCCATCTCATAAATTTCTGGGTAAAACATTCTACACCACAACACTCTTTGATTCCGCACATTCTCTTGCCACTTCCCAGTGTCACTTGGTACTGTTTGCATAGAACCAGGTCCCCCAACGGTTTCCAATTCACTTTTTATTTTTTTGGACATTTTCACAGACTTTCCCTTTGAACTTTCTACAGCCACAAACTCCTTAACACTGGCTTCACCAGCTTCAGCTCGCTTGAACTTTCCACTGCTATTCACAGGAGACACACACCTTTTCTTTTGTCCTTCATTCACAACTTCAGTCACACACTTTTTAGAATGAGCTTTTCTGGGTACCAAGGAACTTGGTTCCTCTTCTGCATCATCTTCTACCTCAACCACTGGAATAGCTTAATCCACTACCACCTTCCCTTCCTTCATCAATCTCTTCTTCTTCTTCTTTTTACTGCTCTTCTTGCTCTTTTCAAGAGCAAAGTCAAATGCCTCCTTCTTTTGCAACCGTGTAGATGGTCGCTTGGCAGATGATTCAAGAGTACTCACTTTCTAACGAAGCCTAAAGCGAGCGCTCAAGACCATCTCATCCTCATCATCGTCATTAGTAGTCTCGGAGAGGGGAGAAATAGACTCTAGAGGAGGAGTATAGAAGATGGGTTCCTTGTGAGTCTTTGTAGGAGGAGAACCAGGTTCCTTACTAGATATTTATTTGACAGACTCATGGACAGGTGACTCAAACAGGACCATAGTCCTCTCATCTCCTAGGAATGAAGGTTATTCTCCATGAGGCTCAGGAAGAGAAGAAGCTTCTTCAGAAGGAAGGTTCTCAGAGGCAATGACCATTATGTTCTCAGTCGCTTCCTTTTCCGGAGACTCCATGTGAGCCGTAGAGTCAAGGATAGAGGAGTTAAGATACTGGTAAGGATCGTCCTTAGAGGCTTCAGAGGCCTAAGGAGCGTCAGTGGCTAGGGTTTCTTTTAGTTTTTTAGATGGGAAAGAATCAGTGGGTTTTGGAGAAGAAGAAGCATCAGCAGGTGGTGATGAGGAATCAGGGGCAGGGATGATGAATTCTAGGAGAGAAGAGGTCTGAACCTCCTCTGGAATGGGGTTGGAGTCAGTGGTAGGAGATAGAGAGGATGGGTTCTCGTTTGCCATTTTTGGGAGAGAAAAACTTACAGTGTAGAAGGAAGGTTGGTTTTATGAGAGAGAATATGAGAATGTGTTGCTGAGAGGTTAGACAAGAAAGGACTTTATAAGAGAGGGTGTAATAATGAGAGGGAAGAAGAAGAGGAACAGGTTCAAATGGCGGTAGGTGTTTTGGGGAGAGAAAACGTGCAGAGGGAGTTGCAAAATGGACGTGAAAGACATAGATACTGAAAAGGCGGATGATATGGCAACAATAATTAATTTTGTTACTTTTTGAGAGAGGTATAGAAAACACATAACTACTAACCTGTGGCACAAGAACAAGGTCATGTACCTATTTTTCTCCTTCTTTTTTTGAAAAAGTTTTTCAGCTTCCTTTTGTTCTGCAGAGCCGTACCTTTTAATTTCTATAATCACCATGCGTGTCTACCTGCAACGGTATTAATGTGAGTTAGGCTTGGTAAGAGAACACTTTAGCTGTCTGTACCTGAAGGTGACTCTCATAGCCAAAGTGAGCGAACTAGGTCCCTAATTAGGTCTCATCAGACCCAGTGCCATTCTATTTTTCTCAAAATGTTCCCTGCTCAGTGCCTTGGTAAAGATGTCTGCAATCTGATCTTCAGTGCAACAAAACTTCATGCAGATATGCCCTTTTTCAACATTGCCTCTGAGGAAATTATGGCTCACATCAATATGCTTAGTTCTCTTGTGTTGAACCGGGTTCTTTGCCATGTTGAGGGCAGTAGTGTTGTCACATAGAAGTGGTACGCTGTCAATGTACACTCCAAAATCCTCCAATTGTTGTTTGATCCACAACAACTGAGCACAGCAAGATGCAGCTGCAACATATTTTGCTTCAACTGTGGACAGTGCCACCGAGTTTTGCTTCCTTGTACCCCATGAGATCAGGCAGGATCCAAGGAAATGAGCCATCCCTGAAGTGCTTTTCCTGTCCACTAGATAACCTGCATAATCAACATCAGCATAACCAACAAGATTAAAATTGTCACCCGAGGGATAGTACAGAACCAGGTCCTGTGTGCCCTTGAGATAGCGTAGGATTCTTTTGGCAGCTTTTAGATGAGACTCCTTAGGATTTGATTGAAATCTTGCACATAGTCCCACGCTAAAGACAATATCTGGCTTGCTTGCTGTGAGGTAGAGTAGAGAGCCAATGATTCCCCTGTACATTGTTTGGTTTACAGGAGATCTAGAGTCATCCATGTCAAGCTTGGTTGTAACTGCAATAGGGGTGTCAATCACTTTTGATTCCTCCATGTCAAACCTTTTCAGCAGCTCCTTGATGTACTTCTACTGGCTAATGCAAGTTCCCTTTGAGTTTTACTTGAAGTCCCAGAAAGAAGTTCAGTTCCCCCATCATGCTCATCTCAAACTCACTACCCATGATCTTGGCAAATTCCTTACACAGTGAGTCTGTTGTATCCCCAAAAATGATGTCATCCACATATACCTGGACAATGAGCAGGTTTGTTCCCTGTTTCTTTAGAAATAGTGTGTTGTCAATCTTTCCTAGAGTGAACCCATTGTCCAGGAGAAACTTCGACAATCTCTCATACCACGCCCTAGGAGCTTGTTTGAATCCGTAGAGAGCCTTGTCCAATTTGAAAACATACTCAGGATGTACATGACTTTCAAAGACAGGTGGTTGCTTTACATACACTTGCTCCTCGAGAAAACCATTTAAAATGCCCTTTTCACATCCATTTGGAATAAAGTGAATTCCATATGAGATGAAAATACAATGAGAATCCGGATGGCTTCCATGCGAGCAACAGGAGAAAATGTCTCATTATAATCTATCCTTTCCTTCTGATTGTATCCTTGAACAACAAGCCTCGCTTTGTTCCTTGTGGTGTTTCTATTTTCATCTAGCTTATTCCTGAACACCCACCTGGTTCCTATGATGGTTCTATCTAAGGGTCGAGGTACCAGGTGCCAAACCTTATTCCTCTCAAACTGGTGTAGCTCCTCTTGCATAGAAACAATCCATTCTGCATCCTTTAGTGCTTCTTTGATATTTTTTGGTTCTATTTGGGATAGGAAGGCTGAGAAGGCTAGGGAGTTTCTGGTTTTGGATCTAGTTTGAACTCCGGAATCAAGAGGGGTGATTATGTTTTCAAAGGGGTGAGAGCTTTTATGTTTCCAATTTGGGACTTGGGTTTGGTTAGTGGAGGAGCTTGGTACATCATAGGGATTTCCCTGCATTCCTTGTTGCGCAACCTGTGGGGTGCCTTGCACAACATCTCCAACTCTTTCTTCAGCTTCAGTAGTAGTGATTGGAGTACCAGGTTCCTCATGTGTATTTGAGGAGGTGGTTGCATTGCCTTCACTTATTTCCCTCATTTGACTCATCATGTCAGCTTTACCATTTGAAACATCAGATATTTCTCCAGGAACCAAGAGTGGCTCATGTCTTGATCCTCGCCATTTCCTTCCTTGTTTGAGGAAGGTTTCTCATTAAATAACACATGAACACTCTCTTCTACACATTGGGTTCTCTTGTTGTACACCTTGTATGCTTTTCTTTGAGAAGAGTACCCCAAGAAGATTCCTTCATCACTTTTTGCATCAAAGTTTCCAAGCTGATCCTTTCCATTGTTCAGTACATAGCATTTGCAGCCAAAGGCTCTCAGATGAGTTATTTTTGGATTTATTCCATTGAGAAATTCATAGGGGGTTTTCCTTAGAAAGGACCTGATCATGCACCTGTTCACCAAGTAGCACGCAGTGTTGATTGCCTCAGCCCAGAAATGTTTTGAAATCCCACTGTCAATAAGCATTGTTCGTGCCATTTCTTCTAGAGTTCTGTTTTTCCTTTCGACCACACCATTTTGCTAAGGAGTCCTTGGAGCTGAGAAGTTGTGAGTGATTCCAATTTCATTGCAAAACTCATCAAACTTCGCACTATCAAATTGTGTCCCATGATCGAATCTAATCCAAACTACCTTCAACTCCATCTTCACTTGGATTTTCTCGAAAAATGCTACAAATACTTCAAATGTCTCATCTTTTGCTCTAAGAAACAGTGTCCAAGTGAATCTTGAGTAGTCATCCGCAATAACGAAAATGTACTTCTTTCCACCTCTGATTGGAAACCTCATTGGACCACACAGATCCATGTGAAGAAGTTCAAGAGGTTTTGATGTGCTAACATCCTTCTTTGGCTTGAAGGATGATTTCACATGTTTTCCTCTGGTACATGCATCACATACTCTTTATTTCGTGAACTTTGAGTTGGACAGACCACGAACCAGGTCCTTTTGTATAAGTTTATTCAATAGGGAAAAGCTTGCATGATCCAGTCTTCTCATGCCACAGTTCTGCATCATCATCAACTGCCTTTAAGCAGTTCACCTCACCAGCTTCCAGTGATTCAAAATCAGCAACATAAATTTTCTTTTGCCTCTTGGCAATCAACACCAATTTACCATTTACTAGACTAGTAACTGTGCACACTTTGGACAAGAATTCCACTTTGTTTCCTTTATCACAAATTTGAGATACACTCAACATGCTATATTTCAGACCATCAACATAGTACACATTCTCAATTGAGTTCTCAATAGATCTTCCAACGCCGAGAATGTACCCATTTTTTCCATTTCCAAAGGATACGTCTCCTCCTTGCAGGGCTTTCAGTGAGAGAAAGTCCATGGTGTTCCCAGTCATGTGCTTTGAACATCCACTCTCCATGATCCATTGCAGTCTTGTTCCTCTCACTGGTCCTTGCACATAGAAATTAAGGGTTAGGTTTAGGAACCCAAACAAGTTTGGGTCCCTTGTGATTAGGAAAAAGGATGAATAAGAGCTCTTTTGATCCAAGCAGGAAAGAATCTATTTTTCTTTGAAGGACCTGGTCCCTTCTTAGTATTCCTTTTGTCAGCAAACATTTTGTTTTTCTGAACTGGCTGATCCCTGGCTGGGAAACTTTCTTTGAAGTGCCCGTTGTTCCCACAGTGGGCACAAAGCCA
Organism: Nicotiana undulata; assembly: GCA_005239495.1. Classification (NCBI taxonomy): domain Eukaryota; kingdom Viridiplantae; phylum Streptophyta; class Magnoliopsida; order Solanales; family Solanaceae; genus Nicotiana; species Nicotiana undulata. Next base: position 29,784 of record ML275755.1, read on the forward strand.
ATCATCTGGGACAATGACATACTTGTTGTGAGTGTTGTAAGGAATTTTCTCCTTTTGGTACCCAATCCCCTGCCTGTTTCCACTATTATTTAAGTACATGGCAGTAACAACATCTGTGGACCAGGTCCAATTCAGAAATTTTTCAAGATCAAATTTTAATTTAGCCATTTCAGCTTGAAGTTGCATGTTTTTCTCAAGCTCACAACACATGCTTGTTTTAACATCATTTAGTTCTTTTTCAAGCTCAATATGTGTCTCACTAGCTATCTCTTTTCCTTTCTATAAGCTTGAAGCACCGGGTTCTAATTTAAGTTCCTCAATTGTTTCTTCTAGGTCTGTGATTACCACCAAAAGATCATCTCTTTCTTGTTCAACATTATTGATTTTCTCAGCTAGAGTATTCTTCTTAGTATTCAGGTTCTCCACTGTCTCCATTAGGTCTACTACCACTACAGTTAGATCATCTCTCTCATCTTCTGCACTATTTGTCTTTTCAGCTAGTGTTTCCTTATCCTTCTCAAAATTACTTATGGTATATTTTAGGTCCACGACTACCACCATCAAATTATCTCTCTCATTTTCTACAATGTTGAGTCTACAGGTTAAAGATTCTTTTTCTTTCTCAAGCTCACTTATGGTTTCTTTCAAATCTACCACACACACAACTAAATCATCTCTAGACTGTTTAGTTTCTTCTATCTCTATGATTAAAGAATCTTTGTCATCAATTAGACTGTAGTAAGCATCCATAATAACATTTGCCAAAGATATTAACTTTTTTGAGGAGTAGGATTTCATATTTCTCTGAAAATCCCTGAAGTTTACCTTAACATTTTCATCATCTTCATCATCATCGGACTGATCCATTAGCGCGAACAGTGAATCATACACCTTGGCCTCGTTTTCTACTGCAACCATAGAACTGTTATCTGCTTCTGGTTCCTCCTATGATTCACTAGATGAATCTCCCCAGGCAGCAAGGGCTTGCTTCACAACATTATCAGCAACACTCTTCCGGTTGAATCGTTTGTCGGGGACTTGGTTCCTCATGGCAGTCTTGTCAGTGTTGTGCTTGTAAGGCTCCTGCTTCAGTAGTGGACAGTCCTTGATGAAATGCCCAGGTTTTCCACACTTGTGGAAAAGATCATAGTTTCTTGATTTGCTTGAGCTACCTCTTCTTGGTATACCACCATTCCTTTGAACCATTTTTTGAAATCTCTTGGTGAGATAAGCCATGTCATCATCTTCCCCACTTGAGTTATTATCTTCAGCTTTTAGAACTAGGTTCTTTTCCCTTTTTGGTTCTCTTCTCTCACTGTTTTTCTTCTTCTTCTTCTTCAACTCGTATGTCTTCAAATTCCCGATCAACTCATCTATTGTCAGAGTTTGTAGGTCTTTTGCTTCCGTAATAGCATTCACTTTGCTTTCCCAAGAACCAGGTAGGACACTCGGAATCTTTCACACAAACTTGTTCCTGGGAATTATTTCACCTAGAGTGTGAAGCTCATTGATGATGGATGTGAATCTAGTATGCATGTTTTGTATGGATTCATCATCCTTCATTTGGAACAACTTGTACTCAGTTGTGAGCATGTCGATTTTGGACTGCTTAACCTGAGTTTTTCTTTCGTGAGCAGTTTGCAAGGCTTCCCATATATCTTTTGCTGATTGGCAAGCTAAGATTCTGTTGTACTCATCAGGTCCTATACCGCATACCAAGATTTTCTTGGCACGAAAGTTCTTCTCCACAGCCTCTTATCAATGTCACTGTATTCTTTCCTTGTCTTAGGCACCAATAGCCCTGCTTCTCCTACCTTCTTCATAGGAACATGTGGACCGTCACAAATGACATCCCACAGTTCAGAATCTTCAGCCATTATAAAGTCGTGCATACGAGTTTTCCACCACCCGTAATACTGACCATTGAATCTAGGAGGTCGATATGTTGATTGTCCTTCTTCGAAGTTGGGTGGAGAAGCCATTAGAGATCCTTTCTAGGTGTTAACCTTTTAGAAATAACCTACTCTGATACCAATTGATAGTTTCTAGGAGGCTGCAAACTGTAAAGAGACCTGGTCCTTTACTAGTTCCCTCAGAGATATCGATAGAGAAAGTAAGTAAAAGAGGCATGGGATTTTTACGTGGAAAATCCCAACTCAAGGGGACAAAAACCACGACCTATTCTGATAGGATTTCAACTTCACTAACTTGTAATTTTAACTATTACAAGCCACTTTGTAATGACACTCTTACAAAGACTTTGACACACAAACTTGTAATCCCTATTACAAGCCACTTTGTCACTCACTAGTTACAAAGACTTTTGACTTATGACTACACTAGTCACAACACAAACACAAAAGGTTTATGGTTTTGAGATTCCTAAAACCGTGCTTCTAAGAAAGCAAGTAGATACAATGAAAAGAAAAATACAAGATTACAACTCAACTAAGGACACCTAACAACATGTAGTGAAACTTGTCCGTCTTAGTGGAGTTGTCTTGTTGTTCTTGACACACTTGAGTCTTCAATGCAAAGACAACACTTCAATGCTTGAGAGAATGTTTTTAATAAATGCTCAAGTGAATATCTTGTTTGTCCTAAATCAAGATATTATATCCTTAGGATATCCTAAGAAGGATGCCCCCTGGTTGGTACACTTCTTAACCAATGGGAAGTGACTGTCGCACTGTTACTGCACTGTAGCATGTACAGTTGCAGCAATCACTTTTCTGTCACAGATTTCCACCTGTAGAGTTGACCTATACTTCCGTCAGTGAGAATGTTAAGGGATCAGGTCCCTAATCTGTTTCTTGTGAGTTCAAATGTACACAACACAGATTCTTGAGTTCATGCTGACTGGTTGTGCTGGTTATGCGTCAGGTCCTTTATCTGGTTCTTTATATAAAAGTTTGTTAGATCATCAAAATCGAATACTAACCCATCAATAAATTGGTCATACGTTTCATGTAGTTGGCATCAATCATTGTGTTTGCAATCCACAAGAAGTAAAGTGCCGAGGTAAGTTTTTTTAGTTGTGCTTTTTCTTTTGCCTTTTTTTGTTCCTTTTTTTTATAGGCCAAGAAGAGAAGGATATATTATTGTTTAACGAGATAATCCATGCATGAAGAAGATAATCTTATGGTACGAGGGGATGGTTACTCATCCCTGCCCGAATATTGGAGAGATTACTCTCATGGCCTGACTACCAGAAAGATTACTCTCAATATGGCCCGACTACCGGAGATTATTCTCAATGTGGCCCGACTACCGAAGATATTACTCTCAAAATGACCCGACTACCGGAGAGATTACTCTCAAAATGACCTGACTACCAGAGATATTGCTCTTAATGTGGCTCGACTACCGGAGAGATTACTCTCAAAATGACTTGACTACCGGAGATATTACTCTCAATGTGGCTCGACTACCGGAGATATTACTCTCAAATGACCTGACTACCGAAGAGATTACTCTCAAAGAGGCTCTACTACCGAAGAGATTGCTCTCAAAATGACCCGACTATCGGAGAGATTACTATAAATGTGACCCGCTGTGAAAGGAAAAGAAATCCGCACGCCTAAAGTCGACACATAATCCTAACGGAGTTATTCCCTAGGCAACGAGGTGGTCGAGTGATCAAGAAGTTATATTTTGCAAGCTTAAGGTGAGGGCTGACAGGAAAGATGAAACTTATGTAGCAACATTCTTATCAATTTGGCCATGTGCCTTTGTGTTTCCCAAGGCAAAAAACTCCATTCATCTCGAGACTTTTAAGGTGGCAAGCACGATGGCAGGCGGGCGAAAGATTAGCCTTGCGGTCCCATTTTTTGCTAGTATTTATCATGGTTTGAATAAGATTTCGTGTTCTTCCCAACTTGATCAGGTCAAAGTTTGTTTTCCCATTCATTATGTTTACGGATGGCTTGCACATTACTTCAAAACCCATTATCCACTTACTAAGGGTCTGTTTGACCCTTTGATGGTGGCATACTTAGGAGAGGGAGATGCGAGGTACTTTGACGAGAAGTATGCGAGAAAACGAATCCATACTGGGGAGGATATAGTTTGGACACCAACAATGTTAACCAATTCTCGTCCTTATTATTATGTGGATAACGATGCACCTCAAGAGTTGGAGTTAAATTACTTCATGAGGTTACGTTTTAGTTACCTCCCTCTGAGGTATGGCAACTCATTCGTCATCGGGCCATATAGCCCGCATCGGTTTGGTCGTCAATTTGGTTTTACCAGAACGTACTCGTTTTTTTTAGAATGATATCTGTAATGTCTCTCTAGATGAAGGACTCAAATTTTGGAGGATTTTCACACTGTATCGGTCTATGTCACGTGCGGTTTTTCCCCCAACGGGCGATCCTGTAGAGAAGCCTTTCTCCACCAATTATATGTCTTGGTGGGAGAAAGCGCATGGGAAGTTTCTCGAGAATAATTTACAAGATTTGGTAGACAATGTTGGGCTAAAGTCTACTACTCCTTTAGGAGGTGAATATCAAGGTGTTGGAAAGATGCTATCAAAAGTTACAGAGCCACCTACTCCAATCCCAAAAGTAGTTACACAATATAAGAAAAGGAAGCTTAAAATCCTCAAAGGCGGCTTTGGAAGAGGTGGTGTGCACTTCAACAGATTTAGAGAAGCACCCTCCAGTTCTTCCATTTAGCAAGCCAGTTCCTCAAGATACAAGCCAAAGTACCAATGAAGATCAAAATTGGAAAAGGAAACGGCCTAACCCAGTAGAGATCATAGAGGTTCAAAGTGTTGATAGTCCCTCAAGAACGCCTACAGCTTGTAACAAGGAGGTAAAAATACAGTCACCTTGCCATTTGTTTTTATTTTTTTAACCGAACGAATGGCTCTACTATAAAAAATATTCACTGTCTTTGCCTTTTCGTTATGCAGTTAAATTCCATTGGGCATCCGGTGGTATCCCCACATGATAAACCACAAGTGAGTAATGAATCTATTGGAGGGCCTACATCTAAAGTGAAGTCGTCTTCAAAGGCGTCATATTTTCCTCATGACAGAGCCCTAAACCAACAAACTCTAAACGAGATAACTCGCGTCCCGCCGATGACAAATATAGCAGTATATATTTTTGAAGGAAAGAGCATTGTCTTTAATTGCAAAAAAGAATTCGTCTTGGCACTTTGGGAGAATATTTGCAACAGACTCTCCAAAACTCGTGCAGAACCGCTCTTATCTTATAGGGAGAAAATCACTGAGATTTTCGAGGATATGAAGAAGACCAATTTTTATCTATCTTTCTCCATTAGAGAGTTTACTAGTTTCGTTTTTCGAGCTTGCCGCGTCATATGACCAAGAGCGATCCAATATGGCTGATAAGACGAGTGAAGATGAGACGCTAGAGCCGATTTCTAACGCTAAAGAGCACCTCAAGTCCTTCAAACTTGAAGCAAGTGAGAAAGTCAAGAAAGTTTTTTCTAGTGAAAATAAACTGAAGAGAGTTGTGAAGAAGTTGTAGACATTACAACAAGAGAGGAAGAACCGCGAAGGTGTTATAGAAGCGGCTCAAAAGGAGGTTGAAGAGATTCAGGTAAAAGGTTTAGCTGCCGAGACTGAGGTCTCTTCATATGACAACGTAAATTTGCTGACTGATGAAGATTCGGCCAATTTGGAGGAGAATAAGAAGAACCTGGAGACTAGCTGTCAAGAATTGATCAACTACAAGTTTTGTTTAGATTAGGCTATTAGCATTATCTAACCTTTAATCTTTGTGTTAGATTGATCTAGTGGATATCTATTTCATCTTAAATAAGATTGCTTCTCTTTTGCTTTACATTTCCTGACATTTATCTTGGTCGCATAAGTTTCAGCTTTACGTACTCGTAATGAAAGATTCATATCTTGTCGTAGGAGAGTCCAAATAATGAACCGTTTATTTCCAAAAAATTAGACTTCAATATCTAAAACATATCTAAAACTTAGAATAAAAAAACTTCAGAATCGACCCAGATAATATTTTGAAACCAACTGTAGATTTCACCACGTTGAAAATTTCAGATTTGATTAGTCTCACCAAAAGAAAATCATATCTTGGTGTAGGAAAGTCAGAATCATGAACCATTTGATTTTTTGGAAACTTAAGTTACATATATATAGCATATCCAATATGAAAAACTTAATGCCCCAAGGATAGTTCCAGATAATGGTTCGAAATAAATATTAAATTCTGATGCAGCAACGATTCCAGATTTACACAACTTCACCAAAAATTTTGTATCTTGATGTGGGAATGTCGAAATGAGGAACCATTTGATCCATTGGAAGATTAACTTCCAAATCTATAATATACCCAAAATTCAAAATTTAATGCCTTAAGGATAGTTTCAGATAATATTTTGAAGTCAACTTTGGTTCCTGATATGCCGATAGTTCCAAATTAGCGCGACTTCACCAAAATATTTGTATCTTGGTGTGGAAGCCTTGAGATCGTAAGACCTTTTTAATTGTCAAAAATTGAAATTCAAAAGCTTCATTCTCACCAAATATTTTGGGTCCAAGTCTCACTGAATTTGAAATATCATGAAGGCATACCAAAATAACTCGAAGGTTTGGCGAAAGTGAAGGCATAACAGATCCCCGGACTTCAATGCAAATGCTTGGTAACCTCCAAAAAGATATTAATCATTTCATTGAATAAAAAAATTTACCATAGCGACTTGCCCCCTTTAAATTAAATGTGAGCCACAGTTTAACAGGAGAATGGTATCCCAACTTGATTTTCAAATACTGATTGAGAGAATTACATTCCATCGTACTTCATTCGGACAACGATTGGGGGATTATGTATATTTTGAACTTATTCGACTGAACTCAGAATGAAAATCTAAGCTGCCTACGTACCTCGATGAAGAGGATCAAGTCATACCATAGTTCAGAATGGGTAGATTTTTTTTTATGTCCTAACTTTTGCCTAGGACGTCTCTTTCGATGTTTTCAACCTAGCGGACTTTTTTTTAAATCCTAACTTTTGACTAGGCCACCTATTTCAAGGTTTTAAACCTAGCGGACCTTTTTTTATTTTTATTTTTTATTTTTTTATGTCCTAACTTTTGCCTAGGCCGCCTCTTTCGAGGTTTTCAACCCAGCAGACCTTTTGTTTTGTGTGGGCCGTACACAGTTTAGACTCATGCGGGCCAGGAGTATAGGAACATGCAATTTAGGCTCATGTGTCAAGGAGCGTTGCAACTTCAAGAATAATACTTCTTCAAAAACTTGCCATTGATAGGGCCGATTCTCAAACAATCTGCATCAAGCAGCTTGTAAGCCCCATTTGAATAAGCTTTTTGCACGACATATGACCCATCCCGTTTTGAAGTGAACTTCCTTACAGGTTTATGGGAAGTAATAATGGGTCTTCTTATGGCAAGGACTTGATCTCCTACTTGAAAGGACCTCGAGCGAACTCTTTCATTGAAGTATCACGACCCAAATTCCTAACCTTAGGGATCGTGATGGCGCCTAACACCACACTTGCTAGGCAAGCCAATGTTAGAATTCAAGTATCTAATTCCCTTTAGTTATTCTATTAAGCATCAATAAGTGAAGTTAAAGTAAACTAAATATAGATAATTTCCACAGATAAACTACTAAACCATTAAATAAAAACGAACCACGAGCTAATTATATAAATAAGTCTAAAACTACCCCAAAGTGTGGTGTCACAATTCACGAACTACTAAAGAATACTACAAATATTGTGCTGAAAGAAATAGTATAACTGCCCGAATACAATAAAACAACGTATGTAAAATATGAGAAGACCCTCAGGATCTGCGAACGCTGGTAGATGTACCTCGTGTCTCCAAATGAATAGGAAAGCTGCTCGAACTAGCTCTATTGATGTCCGGTACCTGGATCTGTGCAAAAGAGCACAGAGTGAAGTATCAGTACAACTGACCCCATGTATTGAGTAAGTGCCGAGCCTAACCTCGACGAAGTAGTGACGAGGCTAAGGCGGGGCATTATCAATATATCATGTAACAACATAAATAATAAAGCAAGAATGAGGTTCCAAACAAATAAACAGATACTGCACAACAATAAAATAACTCAACCGCTTTTTTTCAGGCCTCAACTATAACCAATACTCAAGTAAAAACTCCAAGTTCCAAAGTTTACTTTAAAATAATCACATGTGCTAATTATAAGAAAAAACCCGTCGAATAATACAAAATTTCCAAATCATTTAAAGTTTAAAAATCAATAAAAACATCATTTTCAACCTTTTCAAATTCTTGTTGCGGCGTGCAACTCGATCCCACCTATTCACAAGATCACAATCAATTATCCTCCCTTATCGCACCAATTATCCACCCTTTTCACACCAATTTATTCACCCTTTTCACACCAATTTATTCAAAAGTTTCAAATAGAAAACAATATAACCCGTAACTTTATACAACAACAATGTAAATAATCAAGAAACCCACATGAGTACATGGATATATAATCCCAACCATAGAGTCCAATTGCTCAACAATTCTGTTCCCCAAGATAACCAAATACACATCCAATATTCTTCCCAAATTGACCAAATAATATTTAATAGCAAGTAATGAGGCCTAGTAGCCATGGAAACAATAACCAACAAAGAACAATTAAGGCCAGGATCAATTAAATTGGGAGCGGGGAAGGGATCATGTTTAACAGGACATTTGGGTGGTGCATAGATACTCGTCACCCCACCTATACACCATGCTCATGCATTTCACATAGCACACAACTGGGGAGTCCTATTCCCTCAAGTCAAAGTTAGACCAAACACTTACCTCAATCTCACAAGCAATTCATTGTTCTAGCACTGCCTTTCCTTTGGAATTTTCTTCTAATCCGCTCGAATCTTATCACAATTTGTTTAATGTTATCAATCATAGCCTAAAGGAATCATCTTTATTGAAAATCAATGGTTTTCATAAGTTTTCCTATTCATTTTCAAAAATTAACCCCGGACACGCTTGGTCTAAACTCAAGGTTCGGACCAAAATCCGTTTACCCAATCTCCCCCGAGCACAGATATACAATTGGTATTCGAATCCGACCTCAATTCGAGGTCCAATTCCCCAAATTTTGAAATTCTTAAGTTCTAACCAAAAACCAAAAATTTTACCATGAAAACTCTAGATTTTTGGTTGAAATCATTGTTAAAAGTTGTTAGGAATTGAAAGGAATGAGTTAGAGATCACTTACCAATGATTTAGAGAAGTTTGGGTCTTTGGAAAATCGCCTATGGAGGTTTAGGGTTTTAGAAAATTTAAAAAGAAGGGAAAATCCCGTCAAAAAGATAATAAAACAGGTTTCGGGTCTCGCAATTGCGAACCGGAGTTCGCATTTGCGAACCCTGGGCTTTCCAGAGAGATATCGCAAATGCGAACAAGACCTTGCATTTGCAAACATGGTCCTTCGCATTTGCGAACCAGGACCTCGCATTTGAGAGATCAGAGGCTGGAGATTGGCTTCGCATTTGCGAAGCTCGACCTCGCATATGCGAGACCTGAGGCCTGCACACCAGATGTTAAGCTGTTGGGGTATTTTTTTTCTAAGTCTAGACACTCCGTAGCCTATCCGAAACTCACCCTAGCCTTCGTGGCTCCAAACCAAAAATGCACACGAGTCTAAAAACATCATACGGACTTGTTCGTGCAATAAAATCATCAAAATAACATCAAAATCTACAAATTTAGCCTCAAAACTCAAGATTTCCTCAAGAACACTCAAATTTCTAACTTTTCAACCGAATGTCCGAATTACATCAAATCAACTCCGATTCTCATGAAACCTCACAGATAGGACTTACATAACATAACGAACTTATTCCGGGCTCTGGAACCAAAATACGGTCCCGATATCATATATTTCACATAATATTTAATTTCTTTATTTCTTGAGTTAACGAGTAGAATAATTTTCTTCAAAAATTGTTTTCTAAGGCTTGGGACTTCGGAATTCATTTTCGGGCATATGCCCAAGTCCCATATTTTACTGCGGACCTCCCGGGATTGTCGCAACTAGGATCCGAGTCCGTTTACTCAGAATGTGACCAAAGTCAACTTTCTTCAAATTTTACATTCTAGAAATCAGTATTTCTCATATTTTTACATAAAAGCTTTCCGGTTTCATGCTCAAATTGCGTACGAAATTCAAGGTATTTAAAATTAGTCCATTTGTGTCAATTAAGCATGGGACGGAGTCTAAATTTATAAAATAGCCTCTTGGGTCATCACAATCTCCACCTCTAAAACACACGTTCGTCCTCAAACAGACATAGAAAGTTTCATGAATTTGCAAATAAGTGTGGATATCTACTCTGCATGTCCGAATCGGACTCCCAGGTAGCTCCCTTAACGGGCTGGCCTCTCCACTGCACTCGAACTGAAGGATAACTCTTAGATCTCAACTGGCGAACCTGCCGGTCTAAAATGGCTACTGGCTCCTCCTCATAAGTTAAGTCTTTGTCCAGTTGGACAGAGCTGAAATCTAACACGTGGGACAGGTCACCATGATATTTTCGGAGCATAGATACATTGAATACCGGATGAACTGAGGATAACCCTGGGGTAACACAAGTCTATAAGCTACCTCCCCCACTCTATCAAGAATCTCGAACCGCTCGATATACCTAGGGATCAACTTACCCTTCTTCCCAAAACTCATAACACTCTTCATGGGCGACACACGAAGTAATACTCTCTCTCCAACCATGAATGCCACATCATGAACCTTACTATCGGATAACTCTTTTGCCTAGACTGAGCTACACGAAGTCTCTCCTGAATAATCTTGACCTTATCTAAGGCCAATAATTCTGTACCCAACAACCGAGCTTGTCCCGGCTCAAACCATCCAACTGGCGATCTACACCGTCTACCATATAATGCCTCATAAGGAGCCATCTGAATGCTCGTCTGATAGCTATTATTATAAGAAAACTCCGCTAACGGCAAGAACTGATCCCATGAACCTCCAAAGTCAATAATACAAGTGCGGAGCATATCCTCCAATATCTAAATGGTACGCTCGGACTGCCCGTCAATATGAGGGTGAAATTCTATACTCAACTCTATTCAGGTACCCAACTCACGCTGAACTGCTCTCCAAAAGTGCGAAGTAAACTGCGTACCTCGATCAGAAATGATAGACATGGGCACCCCATGAAGGCGAACTATCTCCTGCATATATATCTCAGCCAACCGCTCTGAAGTATAAGTACTTGCCACAGAGATAAAATATGCTGATTTAGTCAGCCTATCCATGATAACCCAAACCGCATCGAATTTCCTCTGAGTCCGTGGAAGCCCAACAACGAAGTCCATAGTGATCCGCTCCCACTTCCACTCAAGAATCTCTATCTGCTGAAGTAAACCACCATGTGTCTTATGCTCATAATTTACCTGCTGACAATTTAAGCAACGAGACACATACGCCACAATGTCCTTTTTCATCCTTCTCCACCAATAATGCTGCTTCAAATCTTGGTACATTATTGTTGCACCTGGGTGAATAGAATACTTGGAGTTGTGAGCCTCCTCAAAGATCAACTCACGAAGGCCATCAACATTAGGCACACACAACCTTCCATGCATCCTCAAAACACCATCATATCCAGTTGTAACCTGCTTGGCATCACCGTGCCGAACTGTGTCCCTAAGGACCGCCAAATGTGGGTCATCATCCTGCCGCTCCCGAATACGGTCAATTAAAGAAGACCGAGTGATGGTACAAGCTAGAACACTGCTGGGGGAAATAGCCAACCTCACGAATCGATTAGCCAACGTCTGAATGTATGAAGCTAGCGGTCTATCACCGACTGGAATATACACAAGGCTTCCCATACTCACCACCTTTCTACTTAATGCATCGGCCACCACGTTGGCCTTCCCTGAGTGATATAATATAGTGACGTAATAATCCTTTAGTAATTTTAACCATCTCCGCTGCCTCAAATTTATATCTCTTTGCTTGAATAAGTTATGGAGACGACGATGGTTAGTGTAAACCTCACACGGCACACCATAGAGATAATGCCTCCAAATCTTTACTGCATGAACAATGGCTGCCATCTCCAAGTCATTGACAAGATAATTCTTCTTATAAACCTTCAGCTGTCGAGACGCATATGAAATCACCTTTCCATCATGCATTAATATTGCACCTAATCTAATACGAGATGCACCACAATACACCGTGCACAATATTGAACCTGTGGGCTACACCAACACTGGCGTCGTAGTCAAAGCAATCTTGAGCTTTTGAAAGTTCAACCCACACTCGTCCGACCATTTGAATGGAACACCCCTTTGGTTCAATATGATCTTAATAGTTGTTCATAATCAATTACAGATCACCAAATAACTTCACGTAACAATAATCCCCTTTTAACCCTTCACAATAACTGATAACGAGATGCGATTCATGAAGACCTCATAATTATTTACCCGAATTAACATGTCTCATTTAATGCCACGTGGGCGGGTACCTACCTTATAGGTTAAAGCTCAATAATTATAGCACGAATTTGGCAAATTATGCACAAATAACTTTTATACAAAAAACAAATTCAAATAAACCTAACAGGCATGACTCCCTGTTGGTACTATAGTAATAAAATAAATTATTTCACAAGAAAGAATATAAACACAAGAATTTTTATCACAAGGTTCTCGTCCTTATATAACTTTCACCACAACTCGTATCCATATAAACATACCAAATCATATTAAAATGCGAGGATTTCTCTCTCGGTTTTGAATCACAAGTAATATACACCTCGTGCCCAGCAACACATTCCATTTTCTTCTTTTAAATATTTTCCGTTAAACAAAATTACAACACATAATGATAGACATAACTATCTCCATATAATCTCCCAATACGAGTATTCACATAAGTAGATTTGAGGGTTACGAAGCTCACCCATGAGTGGAGCATATTAGGAGGACTTTCTTAGATACTCATAGCCGAATAAATTTAAGAAAATTATCACTTCATAATAACTAGAAGTTGTACTAGTAATGACACCATTTGATATAACGACCTCAACCATACCATAGAAAATATATCAACAGGCTGGGTCTCCACATCTAGGAATCTGACCTCCACCTTCGACATTCTGACCCCTTTTTCCTAGCTGGTCATGTAGATTGAATTGTAACTACAATGGGGCACGTCGCATGAGTGCTATATTGAAATATGACTCTCCCAAGTCTAGGACAGTCCACCACTAGCCGAAATAAAGTATCAACTTGCCCGAGTCGTACACTTTTTTTACAATTATAATTGAGTCCTTTAATGAGTATGTGTACTTGCTCTCTCTAGCTATATGAACCGAAGTATGAGAACGACGGGCTAGTTTATCGAACCTGATGGCATATTCTCACACCGTCTTGGTGACCTGACGCAACTGTTCAAACCCTATACGCCATGCGTTATGGAGAGTCCGAGAAACAAACTCTTTCAAAAGCATTTGTGAGAACTGAGTCAAGTAGTTGATGTTGCAATGGCTGGTCGTCCTCTTCGTAGGCTTGCCACAAACACCGGTGGCCAATTTCTTCTTTTACTACGTTGACTCAACACTGCTGAGCTACTCCATTTATACATGCTCTCTTCGTTATTCTTTGGGGTAACTCTTATCCCTATTGATGCACAATGATCCCAAAAGTAGAGCTCTATACAGATAAATCTTGGCGCGAACCATATAGTCTAGAAGTTCGTCAACCAATGTACTCCCTCTGGAGCACCCCCAAAATCCGAACCGCGACTTCCACGCTGAGTAGGCCTTATGTAGATTTAAAGTTATTTATATTACTTCTTTTGTACTAAGGTATAGGGTCATTAGGGAGGCATACATGCCGCAAGTCTCAAATTCACCTCTTGCAAAAATCTCAAGCTTTATACATTCTAGGCCAAAACCGATATAACACATGACCCCACAATCTATTCCTTGACGGTGGTCTTCCCCACTTGGCACGAAGTCATATGTCACATTGTCTAGTAATCCACAATGTTAAACTTCACTGCTCATATGAATCAACCTCGTTGCTTTCAACTTATTCCCATGTTCTACAATACTTGAGTAGCTATGAATCCTTCTAGAATGCAGACTAGTCCAACATGTATCGGCTGAGCTAGAACCTCCGCGTCTAAATCCAATTGAGATTGTACAATAGGTGCTGATGTTCGAGCTTTAGACTGAGCTCTGCTTCTGTCTCTTACCCTAATCGTAGCTGTCATTGGGGCTTCATCTCTTGTCTGATTGTAGACGCTTTGCGTGTTGTCGAGATTTGTGAGAGGGCAAGAATAGGCGAGTTCAATAATCAATGATAGAATAAATTCGCACGATAGAGTAGAATATAAGTGAAATTGTTCCTAACTTCATAGCCTATGAGAGATAAGTGCAGACGTCTCCTTACCGATCCTTCAGACTCTATTAAGTTTGTTCATGAATTGTAAGACCTAAGCAACCTAGCGCTATGATACCAACTTGTCACGGCCCAAATTTCCAACCTTAGGGATCGTGATGGCGCCTAACACCACACTTGCTAGGCAAGCCAATGTTAGAATTCAAGTATCTAATTCCCTTTGGTTATTCTATTAAGCATCAATAAGTGAAGTTAAAGTACACTAAATATAGATAATTCCACAGATAAACTACTAAACCATTAAATAAAAACGAACCACGAGCTAATTATATAAATAAGTCTAGAACTACCCCAGAGTCTGGTGTCACAATTCACGAACTACTAAGAAATACCACCAACACTGGACTGAAAGAAATAATATAATTGTCCGAATACAATAAGACAATGTATGTAAAATATGAGAAGACTCTCGGGATCTACGAACGCCGGCAGATGTACCTCGTGTCTCCAAATGAATAGGAAAGCTGCTCGAACTAGCTCTACTGGTGTCCGGTACCTGGATCTGTGCAAAAGAGCACATAGTGTAGTATCAGTATATTTGACCCCATGTACTGAGTAAGTGCCGAGCCTAACCTCGATGAAGTAGTTACGAGGCTAAGGCAGGGCATTAACAATATATCCTGTAACAACATAAATAATAAAGCAAGAAAGAGGTTCCAAATAAATAAACAGATACTGCACAACAATAAAATAACTCACATGCCATTTTCCAGGCCTTAGCTATAACCAATACTCAAGTAAAAACTACAAGTTCCAAACTTTACTTTAAAATAATCACATGTGCTAATTATGAGAAAAAACCCGTAGAATAATACAAAAATTCCAAATCATATACAGTTTTAAAATCAATAAAAACATCATTTTTCACCCTTTTTAAAATCTTGTTGCGGCGTGCAATTCGATCCCACCTATTCACAAGATCACAATAAATTATCCGCCCTTATCGCACCAAATACCCACCCTTTTCACACAAATTTATTCACCCTTTTCACACCAATTTATTCACTTTTTTCACACCAATTTATTCAAAACTTTCAAACAAAAAACAATATAACCCGTAACTTTATACAACAACAATGTAAATAGTCAAGAAACCCACATGAGTACATGGATATATAATCCCAATCATAGAGTCAGATTTCTCAGCAATTATGTTCCCCAAGAGAACCAAATACACAACCAATATTCTCCCTAAATTAACCAAATAATATTTAATAGCAAGTAATGAGGCCTAGTAGCCATGGAAACAATAACCAACAAAGAACAATTAAGGTCGGGATCAATTAAATTGGGAGCGGGGAAAGGATCATGTTTAACAAGCCATTTGGGTGGTGCATATATACTCGTCACCTCACCTATACACCACGCCCATGCATTTCACATAGCAAACAAGTGGGGAGTCCTATTCCCTCAAGTCAAATTTAGACCAAACACTTACCTCAATCTCGCAAGCAATTCACTGTTCTAGCACTGCCTTTCCTTTAGAATTTGCTTCTAATCCGCTCGAATCTAATCACAATTCGTTTAATGTTATCAAACATAGCCTAAAGGAATCATCTTTATTGAAAAGCAATGGTTTTCATAAGTTTTCCTATTCAATTTCAAAAATCGACCCCGGACACGCTTGGTCTAAACTCGAGGTTCGGACCAAAACCCGTTTACCCAATCTCCTCCGAGCACGGATATACTATTGGTATTCGAATCCGACCTCAATTCGAGCAATTCCCCAAAATTTAAAATTCTTAAGTTCTACCCAAAAACCCAAATTTTTACCATGAAAACTCTAGATTTTTTGTTGAAATCATTGTTAAAAGTTGTTAGGAATTGAAAGGAATGAGTTAGAGATCACTTACCAATGATTTGGAGAAGTTTGTGTCTTTGAAAAATCGCCTATGGAGGTTTAGGATTTTAAAAAATTTAAAAAGAAGGGAAAATCCCGTCAAAAAGCTAATATATCAGGCTGCGGGTCTCGCAATTGCG
Source organism: Nicotiana undulata (assembly GCA_005239495.1). Taxonomy (NCBI): domain Eukaryota; kingdom Viridiplantae; phylum Streptophyta; class Magnoliopsida; order Solanales; family Solanaceae; genus Nicotiana; species Nicotiana undulata. The sequence goes on from ML275755.1 coordinate 46,221, forward strand.
AACCTGAGTTCGTATTTGCGAACCCTGGGCTTTCCAGAGAGATATCGCAAATGTGAGCAGCACCTCGCATTTGTGAACATGGTCCTTCGCATTTGCGAATCAGGACCTCACATTTGCGAGATCATAGGCTGTATATTGGCTTCGCATTTGTGATGCCTAACCTCGCATTTGCGAGACCTGAGGCTTGCACACCAAATGTTAAGCTGTTGGGGTATTTTTTTTTCTAAGTCTAGACAATCTGTAGCCTATCTGAAACTAACCCGAGCCTTCGTGGCTCTGAACCAAACTTGCACACAAGTCTAAAAATATCATACGGACTTGTTCGTGCAATCAAATCATCAAAATAACATCAAAATTTACAGATTTAGCCTCAAAACTCAAGATTTCCCCAAGAACACTCAAATTTCTTTTTTTGCAACCGAATGTCCGAATTACATCAAATCAACTCCGATTCTCATTAAACTTCACAGATAGAACTTACATAACATAACAAACTTATTCCGGGCTCCGGAACCAAAATACGGGCCTGATATCATATATTTCACATATTATAATTTCTTTATTTCTTGAATTAACCAGCAGAACAATTTTCTTCAAAAATTATTTTCTAAGGTTTGGGACCTCGGAATTCATTTCCGCGCATACGCCCAAGTCCCATATTTTACTGCGGACCTCCCAGAATCGTCGAAACTCGGATCCGAGTACGTTTACTCAGAATTTTGACCAAAGTCAACTTTCATCAAATTTTACATTCTAGAAATCACTATTTATCATATTTTTACATAAAAGCTTTCCGGTTTCACGCCCGTATTGCGTACGAAATTCAAGGTATTTAAAATTTGTCCATTTATTTCAATCAAGCATGGGACGGAGTCTAAATTTATAAAATGGCCTCTTGGGTCATCACAATCTCCACCTCTAAAACACACGTTCACCCTCGAACAAACATAGAAAGTTACCTGTATTTGCAAATAAGTGTGGATATCTACTCTACATGTCCGACTCGAAATCCCAGGTAGCTGCCTCAACGGCCTGGCCACTCCACTGCACTCGAACTGAAGGATAACTCTTAGATCTCAACTGGTGAACCTGCCGGTCTAAAATGGCTACCGGCTCCTCTTCATTAGCCAAGTCTTTGTCCAGTTTGACAAAGCTGAAATCTAACACGTGGGACGGGTCACCATGATATTTCCGGAGCATAGATACATGGAATATCGGATGAACTGAGGATAACCCTGGAGGAAACGCAAGTCTATAAGCTACCTCCCCACTCTATCAAGAATCTCGAAAGACCTGAACCTAGGCTCAACTTACCCTTCTTCCCAAATCTCATAACACCCCTCATGGGAGACACATGAATTAATACTCTCTCTCCAACCATGAATGCCACATCACGAACCTTACGATCGACATAATCTTTTTCCTAGACTGAGATGCACGAAGTCTCTCCTGAATAATCTTGACCTTATTTAAGGCCTCCTGAACTAAGTCTGTACCTAACAACCGAGCCTCTCCCGACTCAAACCATCCAACTGGCTGTAACGACCCGGTCAGTCGTTCCGTAGAATTTTCTTTATTATTGCTGTTATTGCCTTGTCATGGGTTGGTTATGATGTTTATGATGTGTTAGATTCGGTTGGCTCGGGTTCAGAATGGCTGTAGTGAGAATTGAGACACTTAGACTTTAAAAATAACTTTGTAGTTAGAAAAGTCAACTTAGAGTTGACTTATTGGTAAACAATCTCGGAATGCGAATTTTGTGGCTCGGATAGCTTCGTTAGGTGATTTGGGACTTAAGAGTGTGTTCGGAATATTTTTGTGATGTCCGGTGTATAATTAGGCTTGAATTGGCGAAAGTTAGTTTTTGGCGATTTTTGGTCGGCAGTGTAAAATAGGCTATTGGGGTCGGAATGGAGTTCCGGAAGTTGGAACAGGTTCATAATGTCATTTTGGATGTGTGCAAAATTTCAGGTCATTCGGATGTGTTTTGGATAGTTTCGGCATCGTTGGTGGAATTTAGAAATTTCATAGTTCATAGGCTTGAATTCGATGTGATTTAGTGTTTTTGCATTGTTGTTTAGTGATTCTAAGGCTTGACTAAGTTTGTGTGATGTTATGGGACGTGTGTTGGTATGTTTTGGTTGAGGTCTCGAGGGTCTCGGGTGAGTTTCAGACCATTTCTAGTTGCTGGTTTTTGGCTTCAGGGGTGTACAGTGCGATAACATTGATCTGGATGCGTTAGCATAGAGAAAATTTGGAAAAATCTAGTTGTGCTATGCGAAGGCTTCCCGTGATCGCATAGAGTAAAATTTATGTTGCATTGTCCCGACTTTGAAAGCTTATAACTCACAATCTATAAGGAATTTGAAGATGATCCAAAAATGAAAGTTGTATCTCTTGATGTTTAGTTTTTAGAAAGTTAAGCCAATTATAATTTGGAGTTTTGTACAAAATGTTATGACCATTATACTAGAGGCTATCCGTAAGAGTTGGAGAAGGCTGTTGGAAAATTTGTTCTATGCGATCGCATAGAGGAGGCCGCGATCGCATAGGGTTAAATAAGGGCTGGTAAATTTTGTTCATCGCGAACGCACTTCTGGAGCCGCGATCGCATAGTGTTTGGACCTGGGAAGTATAAATTAAAACCCTCCGCGACCATAACCCACTTTTCGACCATTTTTTAACAGGAAGAAGCTTTTGAGGCGATTTTTAAGAGAGGAAATCATTGTTCTTCATTGAGGTAAGGGTTTTGGACCCTAAAACTCGATTATATGTGATTAAGGATCAAATGATCATCGTTTAATTTATGAAAATCAGTAGAAAAAAATGGAATTAGGGCTTGAGATTATGAGACCTTTAGGGGATGATTTGAGGGGTCAAACAAACTCCGATTTTAGAGTTCTTTATATGTACGGACTCGTGAGATGCTAAAGAATAGTTTGGTATAGCATTTGTCGAGTTTTGAGATGCGGGCCCGGGGGGTCGGGTTTTGGCTAATTTCGGGTTTTGTTCTAAAATTGGTATTTTTCAATTGGAATTCATTCCCTTAGCATACTTTAATGAGGAAGATCTGATCGGGAATTTGGAAAAATGTACCTTTTAGGCAACTATTGAGTTGCGAAACTACTTTTAAAGCTTATTCTCTATAGTACTACTATGATTTGATATAATTGGGTTGTAAGCCATGTTTGGGTCCTAGGGCCGACCTGTTTAACTCCTTGGGGGCTATTTTACTGATATTCCTCACTTTGAAACTATGATTTTACACTCAGTCTTTCTTGTGAAATTGTTGACACTATTATTTGACAATATTACTATTTCTTGAAACGAAATATTATTTTAGGTCGAGAACCCCATTTTATTCATGGCCCGAGTGGCATGCTGAGAGTGTCTGACTGAGTGAGGCCGAGGGCAAATGTTGTGAGGATGTTATGATATGAGAGAGGCCGATTGTTTGAGAGTGATTATTGCCATGATGTGGCTTGTTTATAGTGCTTGGGCTGTAGGAGCCCCTCCAGAGTCTGTACACACCCCCAGTGAGCGCAGGTACCTACTGAGTGCGAGTGCCGAGTGATGAGTGATTGGGAAGCATGAGTGACAGTGAGGTTGCCCGCGAGGATGATACTAAGTGATGGTGAGGTGCTGAGGGAAATTGTTACGAGTGATGATTATGGCCCGAGGGGCAGTTTTATGATGATATTTTACTGAGCTTTGACTATGATTTACTTCATTTTTTAAATTGATATTACTGAGAGTTTTACTGAGAAATATTGAAAAGATATACTTGTTTCAAAGGATTTTATGGAAACTGGTTTTCGAACTTATGTATACTGTATTGAGACTTGATGTTTTACTGTTTTGTGGATTGATGTTTTGTGCTGTGTGTTTCATATACTTCAGACTGTGATTTATTTTCATTACTACTGAGTTGGAGTACTCATCATTACTCCCTGTACCTCTGTGTACAAGTCTAGGTACTGGTACTGAGTGGTAGCCATCTGAGTCTGTACGGCGCCTGCATTTGGGGTATTAAGGTAGCTGTCCAGTGTCCACAGCATCTCTATTTCCCTTTCCTATTTTGTACTTAGTTCTTCATTCCGAGATTATGTATTATGACAGTAGTATTCTTAGTAGTACTCTTAGATACTCATGACATGTTGACTCCGGGTCTTGGGGACGGTTGTAGACTGTTAGCTTAATTGTTTTGTTTAAAGATTTCAAAATTTATATGCGTATTATGAATTGTTGAAAATAAATTAAGATATTTGAAAAGAAAAATGTGAAAATGTTGAGTGTTGGCTAGCCTAGTTCCACGATGGGCTCCATCACGGCTGGTTAGGATTTGGGGTCGTGACACTGGCGATCTACACCGTCTACGATATAATGCTTCATAAGGATCCATCTGAATGCTCGCTTGGTAGCTATTATTATAAGCAAACTCCGCTAACGGCAAAAACTGATCCAATGAACCTCCAAAGTCAATAACAGAAGCGCAGAACATATCCTCCAATATCTGAATGGTACGCTCAGACTGCCCGTCAGTATGAGGGTGAAATGGTATACTCAACTCTACTCGGTTACCCAACTCACGTTGAACTTCTCTCCAAAAGTGCGAAGTAAACTGCGTACCCCGGTCAGAAATGATAGACACAGGCACCCCATGAAGGCGAACTATCTCCCGCATATATATCTCAGCCAACCGCTCTGAAGTATAAGTACTTGCCATAGGGATAAAATGTGCTGATTTAGTCAGCCTATCCACGATAACCCAAACCACATCGAATTTCCTCTGATTCCGTGGAAGCCCAACAACGAAGTCCATAGTGATCCGCTCCCACTTCCACTCATGAATCTCTATCTACTGAAGCAAACAACTAGGTATTTGATGCTCATACTTTACCTGCATACAATTTAAGCAATGATCCACATACGTCACAATGTCCTTTTTCATACTTCTCCACCAATAATGCTGCTTAAAATCTTGGTACATTTTTGTTGCACCTGGGTGAATAGAATACTTGGAGTTGTGAGCCTCCTTAAAGATCAACTCATGAAGGCCATCAACATTAGGCACACACAACCTACCCTGCATCCTCAAAATGCCATAATCTCCAGATGTAACCTACTTGGCATCACCGTGACGAACTGTGTCCCTAAGGACCGCCAAATGTGGGTCATCATCCTGCCGCTCCGGAATACGGTCAACTAAAGAAGAACGAGCGACGGTACAAGCTAGAACACTGCTGGAGGAAATAGCTAACCTCACTAATTGATTATCCAACGTCAGAATGTCTGAAGCTAGCGGTCTCTCATCGACTGGAATATATGCAAGGCTGCCCATACTCACCGCCTTTCTACTTAATGCATCGGCCACCACGTTGGCCTTCCCTGAGTGATATAATATAGTGACGTAATAATCCTTTAGTAATTATAACCATCTCCGCTGCCTCAAATTTAGATCTCTTTGCTTGAATAAGTTCTGGAGACGGCGATGGTCAGTGTAAACCTCACACAACACACCATAGAGATAATGCCTTCAAATCTTTACTGCATGAACAATGGCTGCCATCTCCAAGTCATGGACAAGATAATTCTTCTTATAAACCTTCAGCTGTCGAGACGCATATGAAATCACCTTGCCATCATGCATTAATACTGCACCTAATCTAATACGAGATGCACCACAATACACCGTGCACAATCCTGAACCTGTGGGCTACACCAACACTGGCGTCGTAGTCAAAGCAATCTTGAGCTTATGAAAGTTCAACCCACACTCGTCCGACCATTTGAATGGAACACCCATTTGGTTCAATATGATCTTAATATTTGTTCATAATCAATTACAGAATCACCAAATAACTTCACGTAACAATAATCCCCTTTTAACCCTTCACAATACTGATAACGAGATGCGATTCATGAAGACCTCATAATTATTTACCTGAATTAACGTGTCTCATTTAACGCCACATGGGCGGGCACCTACCTTATCGAATTTTGAAAATTATGCACAAATAACTTTTATACAAAAAACAAATTCAAATAAACCTAACAGGCATGACTCCCTGTTGGTACTATAGTAAAAAAATAAATTATTTCACAAGAAAGAATTTAAACACAAGAATTTTTATCAAAAGGATCTCGTCCTTATATAACTTTCACCACGGCTCGTAGCCCAATTTAAACATACCAAATCATATTAAAATGCGAGGATTTCTCCCTCAGTTTTGAATCACAAGTAATATGCACCTCGTGCCCATCAACACATTCCATTTTCTTCTTTTAAATATTTTCCGTTAAACAAAATTACAACACGTAATGATAGACATAACTATCTCCATATAATCTCCCAATACGAGTATTCACATAAGTAGATTTGAGGGTTACGAAGCTCACCCATGAGTGGAGCATATTAGGAGGACTTTCTTAGATACTCATAGCCGAATAAATTTAAGAAAATTATCATTCATAATAACTATAAGTTGTACTCGTAATGACACCATTTGATATAACGACCTCAACCATACCATAGAAAATATATCAACAGGTTGGGTCTCCACCTCTAGGAATATGACCTCCACCTTCGAAACTCCGACCCCTTTTTCCTAGTTGGTCATATAGATTGAATTGTAACTGCAATGGGGCACGTTGCCTGAGTGCTTTGATGAAATATGACTCTCCCAAGTCTAGGACAATTTCTACCACTAGCCAAAATAAAGTATCAACTTTCCCTGAGTCGTACATTGTTTGTACAATTATAATTGAGTCCTTTAATGAGTCCATGGACTTTCTCTCTCTAGCTATATGAACCGAAGTAGGAGTATGACAGGCTAGTTTATCAAACCTGATCGCATATTCTGACATCGTAATGGTGACCTGACGCAACCGTTCAAACCCTATGCGACACGCGTTATGGAGAGTCCGAGAAACAAACTCTTTCAAAAGAATTTATGAGAACTGATTCAAGTAGTTGATGTTGCAATGGCTGGTCGTCCTCTTTTTAGGCTTGCCACAAACACCGGCGGCAAATTTATTATTTTACTATGTTGACCCAACACTGCTGAGCTACTCCATTTATACATATACTATTCATTATTCTTTGGGGTAACTCTTATCCCTATTGATGCACAATGATCCCAAAAGTAGAGCTCTATACAGATAAATCTTGGCGGGAACCATATAGTCTAGAAGTTCGTCAACCACTGTACTCCCTCTGGAGCACCCCCAAAATCCGCAGCCGCGACTTCCACGCTAAGTAGGCCTTCTGTAGATTTAAAGTGGTTTATATAAATCCTTTGGTACTGAGGTATAGGGTCATTAAGGAGGCAGACATGCCGCAAGTCCCAGCTCCATCTCTTGAAAAACTCTCAGGCTTTATACATTCTAGGCCAAAACCGATATAACACATAACCCCGCAATCTAATCCTTGACGGTGGACTTCCCCACTTGGCACGAAGTCATAGGTCACATTGTCTGATAATCCAAAATGTTAGATTTCACTGCTCATATAAATCAACCTCGTTGCTTTCAACTTATTCCCATGTTCTATAATACTTGAGTAGCTATGAATCCTTCTGGAATCCGGACTAGTCCAACATGTAGCGACTGAGCTAGAACCTCCGTGTCCAGATCCAATTGAGATTGTACAATAGGTGCTGATGTTCGAGCTTTAGACTAAGCTCTGCTTCTGTCTCTTCCCCTAATCGTAGCTGTCATTGGGGCTTCATCTCTTGTCTGATTGTAGACGCTTTGCGCGTTGTCGAGATTTATAAGAGGACAAGAATAGACGAGTTCAATAATCAATGATAGAATAAACTCGCACGATAAAGTAGAATAGAAGTGAAATTGTTCCTAACTTCATAACCTCTGAGAGATAAGTACAGACGTCTCCTCATCGATCCTTCAGACTCTATTAAGTTTGTTCATGAATTGTAAGACCTAAGCAACCTAGCGCTATGATACCAACTTGTCACGACCCAAATTCCCAACCTTAGAGATCGTGATGGCGCCTAACACCACACTTGCTAGGAAAGCCAATCTTAGAATTCAAGTATCTAATTCCCTTTGGTTATTCTATTAAGCATCAATAAGTGAAGTTAAAGTACACTAAATATAGATAATTTCCACAGATAAACTACTAAACCGTTAAATAAAAACGAACCACGAGCTAATTATATAAATAAGTCTAGAACTACCCCAGAGTCTGGTATCACAATTCACGAACTACTAAGGAATACTACAAATACTGGGCTGAAAAAAATAATATAATTGTCCGAATACAATAAAACAACGTATGTAAAATATGAGAAGACTCTCGGGATCTACGAACGCCAGAAGATGTACCTCGTGTCTCCAAATGAATAGGAAAGCTGCTCGAACTAGCTCTACTGATGTCCGGTACCTGGATCTGTGCAAAAGAGCACAGAGTATAGTATCAGTATATTTTACCCCATGTACTGAGTAAGTGCCGAGCCTAACCTCGATGAAGTAGTGACGAGGCTAAGGCAGGGCATTAACAATATATCCTGTAACAACATAAATAATAAAGCAAGAAAGAGGTTCCAAACAATTAAACAGATACTGCACAACAATAAAATAACTCAACCACCATTTTCCAGGCCTCAGCTATAACCAATACTCAAGTAAAAACTACAAGTTCCAAACTTTACTTTAAAATAATAACATGTGCTAATTATGAGAGTAGAATAATACAAAATTTCCAAATCATTTAAAGTTTAAAAATCAATAAAAAAATCATTTTTCACCCCTTTTAAATTCTTAATGCGGCGTGCAACCTGATCCCACCTATTCACAAGATCACAATCAATTATCCGCCTTTATCGCACCAATTACCCACCCTTTTCACACCAATTTATTCACCCTTTTCACACAAATTTATTCACTTTTTTCACACCAATTTATTCAAAAGTTTCAAACAAAAAATAATATAACCTGTAACTTTATACAACAACAATGTAAATAGTCAAGAAACCCACATGAGTACATGGATATATAATCCCAATCATAGAGTCAGATTGCTCAACAATTCTGTTCCCCAAGAGAACCAAATACACAACCAATATTCTCCCCAAATTAACCAAATAATATTTAATAGCAAGTAATGAGGCCTAGTAGACATGGAAACAATAACCAACAAAGAACAATTAAGGTCGGGATCAATTAAATTGGGAGCGGGGAAAGGATCATGTTTAACAGGCCATTTTGGTGGTGCATATATACTCGTCACCTCACCTATACACCACGCCCATGCATTTCACATAGCAAACAAGTGGGGATTCCTATTCCCTCAAGTCAAAGTTAGACCAAACAGTTACCTCAATCTCGCAAGCAATTCATTGTTCTAGCACTGCCTTTCCATTAGAATTTGCTTATAATCCGCTCGAATCTAATCACAATTTGTTTAATGTTATCAAACATTGACTAAAGGAATCATCTTTATTGAAAAGCAATGGTTTTCACAAGTTTTCCTATTCAATTTCAAAAATCGACCCCGGACCCGCTTGGTCTAAACTCGAGGTTCGGACCAAAACCTATTTACCCAATCTCCCCCGAGCACGGATATACAATTGGTATTGGAATCCGACCTCAATTCAAGGTCCAATTCCCTAAAATTTAAAATTCTTAAGTTCTACCCAAAAACCAAATTTTTTACCATGAAAACTATAGAGTTTTGGTTGAAATCATTGTTAAAAGTTGTTAGGAATTGAAAGGAATTAGTTAGAGATCACTTACCAATGATTAGGAGAAGTTTGGGTCTTTGGAAAATCGCCTATGGAGGTTTAGGGTTTTAGAAAATTGAAAAAGAAGGAAAATCCCATCAAAAAGCTAATATATCAGGTTGCGGGTCTCGCAATTGCGAACCTGAGTTCGTATTTGCGAACCCTGGGCTTTAAAGAGAGATATCGCAAATGCGAACAGGACCTCACATTTGCGAATATGGTCCTTCGCATTTGCAAACCAGGACCTCGCATTTGCGGTATCAGAGGCTGGACATTGGCTTCGCATTTGCGAAGCCTGACCTCGCATATGCGAGACCTGAGGCTTGCACACTAGATGTTAAGCTGTTGGGGTTTTTCTTTTGTAAGTCTAGACACTCAGTAGCCTATCCGAAACTCACCCTAGCCTTCGTGGCTCCAAACCAAACATGCACACTAGTCTAAAAATATCATACGGACTTGTTCGTGCAATCAAATCATCAAAATAACATCAAAATCTACAGATTTAGCCTCAAAACTCATGATTTCCTCAAGAACACTCAAATTTCTAACTTTTCAACTGAATGTCCGAATTACATCAAATCAACTCCGATTCTAATGAAACTTCACATATAGGACTTGCATAACATAACGAACTTATTCCGGGCTCCGGAACCAAAATACGGGCCCGATATCATATATTTCACATATTATTTAATTTCTTTATTTCTTGAATTAACTAGTAGAACAACTTTCTTCAGAAATTGTTTTTTAAGGCTTGGGACCTCAAAATTCATTTTCGGGCATACGCCCAAGTCCCATATTTTACTGCGGACCTCCCGGGATCGTCGGAACTCGGATCTGAGTCCGTTTACTCAGAATGTTGACCAAAGTCTTTTTAGTTTACTCAAAAAAAGATTTTTAGTTTCACGCTCGGACTGCGCACGAAATTTGAGGTATTTAAATTTAGTCTTTTTATATCAATCAAGCATGGAACAGAGTCTAAATTTATAAAATGGCCTCTTGGGTCATCACATGAAGGCGCAAGACAATCGAGCTTGATAGACTTCAAGACTCTGTTGAGCTTCCAAACTCTTCTCATCAAGACCCTCCAACTCTGCTAATCGAAGTCGAGTAGTTTCTTCATCAGTGATCCCTTCTTGAATAGCCAGTCGTAATGAAGGTATTTGACGCTCAAGTGGAACGATGGCTTCAACTCCATAAACGAGTGCATACAGAGTCGCTTGTGTTGGCGTGCGGTTAGTCGTTGTATATGCCCATAGAGCTTCTTCCATACGTTCATTCCAATCTCGTTTGGATTTGGAGATGTCTATTTTCCGCAAGTTGCATAGAGTTTTGTTGAATGCCTCAGTTAGACCATTGGAAGCAGCATTGTACATCGAAGAGTTACGTTGCTTGAAGCCAAAGAGATCACAAATCTTGTTCATCAACCTATTATCGAATGGATATCCATTATCCATTATTATGTAACGAGGAATGACAAAGTGATAGATTATGTTTACTCGGATGAAACTTGCAACGTTTTCCTTCTTTACCTCCCTAAGAGTAACAACTTCAGCCCATTTTGAGAAGTAGTTAGTTGCAGCCAAGATGTATAGGTGCCCACCAGAGGACTTTGGCAATGGTCCAACGACATCCAATCCCTAAGCATCAAACGGCCAGGATGCAACAGTCGGGTGCAACACTTTAGGAGGTTGATGAATAAAATTCGCATGGAATTGACAAGCCTTACCTCTACGATCGTAGTCCAAGCAATCTTTTACCATCGTTGGCCAATAATATCCCATCCTTTTTATATGGAAGTGGAGCTTTGGTCCAGATTGGTATGACCCACATACCCCATAATGTGCCTCTTGCAAAGCTTGGAGTGCTTCTTCTTCCTCTAAGCATCGCAAGAGTACTCCATCGAACGACCGTCTGTATAGAGTATCTTTGTAGTAAAGGCATCAAGATGCACGACGACGGATTTCAATCCTTCTCATCGGATTTTCTTGAAGTATCCCATAGCATAAGTAGCCGATAATGGGATGTCTCCATTCTTCTTTCTCAACTTCAGAAACAACGACAAGAAGCTTGAGTTCATTTTATTCACCTTCAGCCTCATTTAGTTGCGTTACTATCCGTTTTTGGCAAACAGTAACTTACGCTTGATCAGGCAGGGTTAACGATAAATCTAGGGCAGATAAAGCATCAGCCTTCTTATATTCTTTCCTTGGAACATGCTGAATAGTCACATCACTGAGCCACCCTATTAAGTTTTTAGCGTAATCGTGATATGGGTGTAGTTCAGGCTTCTTGACCTCGTAACTACCTAGAAACTGATTGAGCACTAACTGAGAATCACCAAAGACTTGCAATTGTAACTGCTTCATTTCGACAACCATTTCAAGCCCAAGTATTATTGCTTGATACTCATAAACATTGTTAGAGCAGAGTTGCATCAACGTAAAGAGTAGGGAAGAACTTCACATTGAGAAGTGACAAATACTATGCCAGTACCGGCTCCTCCACCATGTGCAACACCATCAAAGTACATCTTCCATGGAGGTTGAACTTCAACGACCATTGCGTCCTCATTAGGTAGTTCGTCAGTTAGCTCCCATTCATAAGGTATCGGATGGTCTGCCAAGAAGTCTGCCAATGCTTGTCCTTTTACAGCCTTTTGAGGGATGTACAAAATCTCGAATTGTTGAAATTGGAGGTACCATCTCGCTAGTCGATCACTAAGAACAGGTTTTGACATCACGAACTTGATGGGATTTTCTTTAGGAACAAGACGAACAACATGAGCTTGAAAGTAGTGTTTCAACTTTTGAATTGACAAGACTAGCGCCAAACACAACTTTTCAATTGGCGAATAGTTCAGCTGGTTTGGTGTCATCATCCTGCTCAAGTAGTAAAGATAGTTTTCTTTCCCCTCACTATTTTCTTCGGCCAATAGTGCTCCAACAGACCTTTCTTGCGCCGCAATGTATAGTATCAATGGCTTTCCAGGCATAGGATCTACTAAAACCCGAGTCTTCATCAAGTAGGTTTTGATAATTTCAAAGTCATTGCTACAAGCTTGATCCCTTTTGAAAGGAACGCCATTCTTCATGAGGTAACTAAAAGGTTGGCACCTCCCAGCTAGGTTCGAGATGAATCTTCTAAGGTATGCTAGCTTTCCTTGCAGACTTTTCAATTCATGGATATCCCGAGGCTCAGGCATTTTCAAAATGTCATCCACTTTGGCTTGATCAATTTCTATCCCTCGATGCCGGACATGAAACCAAGGAACTTTCCAGAAGTAACTCCAAAGGCACATTTCAATGGATTCATCCTAAGTTGGTACCTCTAGAGCAACTCAAATACCATTCTCAAGTCTTTCAAGTGGTCGCCCTTCTCTCTTGATTTTACCACTAAGTCGTCAACATAGCATTCGACATTCTTGTGGAGAAGATCGTCAAAAATATTCTACATAGCACTTTGGTAAGTAGCACCAGCGTTCTTCAAGCCAAAAGGCATTACCTTGTAACAATAAATACCCTTTGGGGTACGGAATGCAGTAAGCTTTTCATCTTTTGGTGCCATGCGAATTGGTTATAGCCCGAGGAACCGTCCATGAAAGACATTTCCTCGTAACTAGTAGTAGCATCGATCATCAGCTCTGGAATATGAAGCGGGAATTCATATTTGGGACACGCATTGTTGAGATCCCTGAAGTCAACACATACTCGAATCTGGCCAGTCTTCTTCCTTAAAGGGACAATACTCGAAACCCATGTTGGGTATTTAACTTCCCGAATAAATCCAGCTTCAATGAGTTTGTTAATTTCAGTTTCAATTAGGGGAAACAAGTCCGACCTAAAGCACCTTTGAGCTTGCTTAACCAGACGAGCGCCATTCTTGACCACAAGGTGATAAAATGTCTCTTTAGGGTCCAAGACAGGCATCTCTTTGTAGCTCCAAGCAAAGACATCTATGTACTCCTTGCGTAACTCAATGTTAGTTCTTTCTTCATAAAATTCTAATAAAGCACTTTGGTAGGTGGGTCTTGGTTCTTCATCAGTGCCAAGGTTAACTTCTTTTAAGGCGTCAATCATTTCCTTCACCCCTTCTTCATATTCCGGCGGAGCATCTTTTGCATCTTCGTCTTCTCGAGGGTCCCCATCGTTGAAGGATATGTGATAACATGGTGAAACATCCTCCAATTCTGCATTATCCTCCATTTAAGATGGAACACCGTTCTCGCCTTGTACAGTGACATGATATGAAGAACCCACACTTTCTTCGTCATCATCACGTTCTTTAGTGTAGACCACAATGTATGCATTCACATTCAGTACTTCATCACAAGAAACCATGACTTTTGTTTGTCGCCTCATTCTAGAAGGAACCAAACTTTGAAATCTTTAGAGATCTTCTTAATTTTAGGCGAAGCGGGTCTTCTTGTATTTCGATAATTTCTCTTGAACTTATTCCCTTTCTTTAATGAACCCAATCTCTCGAATACAAAAGTTCTCATAGTTGATTTTCCAAGTCTGTCAAAGACGGAAGGCCTGTTAGAAGCGGCAGACTCGTCTTCTACAGTGATATAATTGCTACTCGCCCTTCTGATGGAGATGCTCACTGGTGACGGTTGCTTGTATCCCAGACCTTCACGTGGCTGCCTCGTTGCAACTTCTGATGGGAGCTTCCCTAACTTTGACGGCTTATTGGGATTGTATTTAGCTTTCACAAATAGCTTGTAAGCGTTAGGATCAAAATTTTCATTTGTTCTCTTTGTAATGAGTGCCACATTTTGCAAACGATTTTGGGCTACAAACCCTGCAAGCGGTTCGAGGACAACTTTACTGCCTCCATTCATTTTATCGGAAGAGTTAACTCCTTTAGCATGTTGGTGTGGAGATTAGATGATTCGCCCTCGTCTTTCTTCCTTTTAGGGACATATTGGAGCTTAAGACTTACTTTCTTGCCATAAGATGCAATATCCGCTCTATGAGGTTTATTCACATTGGGTTGTACCTCCTCAGTAACAGCTTTGGCTTTACCAATAGTCACCACAGCTCTTTTAGTTATGGGCTCATCATTCTTTATTTTCATTCCATCATAAACGTTTATCTCCTTCATAATGCGGTTCTTCAAGTAGAACTTTGCATCGGCGAAGTGTGACTCTGCCTCGGTGAATGGCTCATCATCAACAACTATCTTTATCTAGACTTCACCCTCATAGTATTTTAAACATTGATGGTAGGTAGATGGAACTACCTTATTCTCATGTATACAAGTCCTTTCAAGAAAGACATTGTATGAAGTCCTTGCATCGATCACATGCATCCATGCACTTGATTGTATATCTTCAATGGTTATTCCCAACTTGATCGCGCCTATGGATATTTTCCTCCCTTGGTTGAATCCTTAGATCATCACACGACTTTCTAAGAGTTCATTCATGGGAATACCAAGTTCTTTCAGAGTTCCAATTGGCAAAAGGTTAACTGAGGATCCTCCATCAACCAAAATCCGATTTACCCTTTCACCACGCATATAGCCAACAAGGTGTAGTGGGCAGTTATGAAGAGCTTCCCTTAGCAGAAGATCGTCATTTGTGAATGTGACTTTTTCCTTACAAGCATTAACTTCTTGAGGAGTGGACTTGATAAGCTTTTCCGAAGATGGTACCAAGGGTAGGTCATCACTCTTTTCTTTCCCTTGGTCAGTACGGCAACAAGAGGCATCAATACCCCCATGAGAAATTTTCGTGCGGAACCAACTTGGTAAAAACTCCTCCAAGGTAACTGGATGTCGTGGCTTTTGAGGACGGTGCACCTCCACTTTTGCTTTCTTTAAGTGCTTAACTTGATTCCATCTCCTTGGTATTTTTACCACCATCTTTCTTGTTCGTTGTTCTACTGATTCTTTTCGTGGGCTCCTTCTGTGGTGCCTGCGACGAGTCATCAATGTCCAACCTTCATCATCATCAGGTTGATTGACTTCAGCTTTGTCGTTCTCTAGTAATTCTTCATCTTTACTTTCTTCAAAACCACATAACTCATTTGGATTGAAAGAGCCAAAGGTGATGGAGACTTGGCTCGCGCTTGCTTTCTCATCTTCAAGCATGATCTTATTTTTGCGATCCAAGTCCATAACTTTTTCCTCGAAGACAAAGCACTTCTCCAGAGGATGGATCACGAGTCGATGAAATCTGCAGTAATTTGGGTCATTTGTTCTCCCAGCTTCATTTGGTCGCTTCATCTCCGGAAGCTCAATGAGATTTAACTCGAGGAGTTCTTCAAAAATAGCTGGCACATCAGAATCCATAATTGGACATTCTCTCTCTTGCATTTCTTTTAGAGTCAACTTTCCAATTTGCTTATCTTGAAACGAAGTGGATTTCGTACTCTGATTCTTGCTTCCCGTCGTTGTGAACTTCACAGGTGATGTTTTGACATTCATAGCTTCTTTATTTTCAGATCTTGGTACAAACTTGCTCCATTTTCTAACTTCTTGCTTGTTGTTCCCTTTGCGAGGTTCATATATAGGAAGCCTTTCATTTCCAATGGAGGCCCTTCTCAATTCCATGTCATGGGCACAAGTTGCAAGTTCATCAAATGTACTAGGCTTGATACCTTGCAAGATGTAGCATAATACCCAATGCATACCTTGGATGCACATCTCTATGTTAGAAGTTTCACTAATCCTGTCATTACAGTTGAGGCTTGCATTCCTCCAACGATTGATAAAGTCGATAACTTGTTCACTCTTCCGTTGCCGAGTATTTGTGAGTTCTATCATACTCACAGTACGTCTCGTTCTATAAAAGCGATTGAGGAATTCTTGCTCTAGTTGATCCCAGCTATCAACAGATCCAGCCTCGAGGTCCGTGTACCAATCAAAAGCATTTCCTTTTAATGAGCGGACAAACTGCTTGACGAGGTAATCTCCATAAGTCCCTGCATTGTTGCATGTCTCAACGAAGTGCGCCACATATTGCTTTGGATTTCCTTTGCCATCAAACTTTTGAAATTTTGGAGGTTGAAAGACAGCAGGCATCTTCAACATATCGATCCTCGATGTGTATGGCTTTGCGTAGGTAAAGGAGGACTTAGAAGCGACTTCATATTTGTTTTTTATAGTCCCTTCAATGAAATCCTTTAGTTAATTGATTGGAATCATCCCTTCTGAAGAGACTGGAATTTCCTTAGTAGATGTAACTTGACATGGGGGAGGGTCAATCTCTTGAACTTCTGGGATTTTTCCAGGTGCATGGGTGGATTGATCACGCTCAACTATGTCTTATAAAAAGACTAAGCGGGCGTTGCAAATATAATCTGAGTATTTAGCCCAGAGTCGAAACCCACAAGGAATTAACCTATCAATTATTGTTGTTAGACTACTCGATTCTCAATAATCAATCTCCCAAAAGTTATGAATATCAATTTCCGGTGTCTTTACTAACTACCGAATGACATTTAAGTAAACTAAAGGATAGCTAATACTGAGATGTAAACAGATGTGATAAAGATATAAGGTTATGGTTTCCCCCGCTGATGGAATCCCTTCTTGTATATTTCATATAGTTTGGCCTAATTATCTTTATCTATCATGAACACTCCTGTTACTGTAATTCTCTCTCGAGCAATTACGATAATTTTCTAGATGCACTCTCTCGAGCTACGCTAGTTGACTTTTATTACAGTTCATTTAAGATTGCATCCAAGGTATCGTTATCTATAATCCAACCTTTAAACCCTTGGTTATGGATCTCTCCTATACTTCGGGAGTGGTGTTGTTCAACAACTACCTAAATATGCACTCTCTCCCGAGCATATACACACTAAATAGGCACAGCTAGTTGAGGGCCCTTTAATCAACTACAACAAGAACATAGTTGAACAAATAGAGAGAGAAAACCAAGCAAAACTATAATATAACAATAAGTTCATCCTCAACGGGTTTCACAAAACCTTAGACTAATGAAGTTAGCTACTCATAATTGTATTGAAAATAACAAATGAATTCATTAACAATGGTAAAATCACAAAGAAGGGAGATGAGAATTGATGCCCAATTTCCCTCCTTGTCTCTTGTCTTTTCTATTCTTGAACAAGCCTAAAAACCTTGATAATTGCTTCTTTGGGCGAGTTGAACCTTATATAGGTTAAGTGGAATGGCCCCAAACTTCCTAATTTGCCCTTGAGAAATAACTTGTTCGACTGGACTAGCGTGCCCGTGCTAGTCATCGCGTTAGTGGGCGCGCTAATGAGGTTTTGTTCTGATCACTGGGTAGCTGATAACTAGGTATTTTACCTTATTTTACACCCTTTCGTACTTAAGTTTTGGATAAAATTGTATGCAAAATAGTCTCAAAGGCTTACTTGTTGTGCTTGTTGCAGGGTTTAGTCAAAAAGGATGACAAACAGTCAAAGACCTGCTCAAAAAGGAGTGAAATCTGCACAAGTACCAAGACCAAGCACAAATAGAGTTCAATTGACTAGTGCAGATCGCGGTCCATTTTATGCGGTACGCACTGAAGAGATACAGAGAATGATTTTCAAGGCTAAAATCCAACGCGGACCGCGGTCCAGTTTATGCGGTTCGCGGTGGAAGTATTCAGAGAAGCTGTGTTGAAGGCAAAAATCAACGCGAACCGCGGTCCATTTTATGCAGTCTGCGGTCAAGAGATTCAGAGACCCCAAACCTTGAAGGATAAAAGACCACCGCAGACCGCAGTCCTTTCTTCGCGGTCCGCGTTGAAGCCACCGCGACTGCGGTGCAGGTTTATGCGGACCGCGGTGGCCACATTTAGAGCCCATTTTTGTAAGCTAAAAGCATCACCGCTGCCGCGGTTCGCGGTGACCCTGCAGGGGTATTTTTGTCCAGAAAATTTGTCCAAGTATAAATAGTTTCTTTTCTTATTTCTTAGGTCAAGCTTTGTATTGAGATATAGTCGGGAGCTCGTGAACGACTTTTCTTCAGCTTGTTGAGTACTTTTAGAAGGATTTCAACATTGAATCTTTCAATTTTAGTTTATAATTCAATTATATGGGTTCTGCTTCATCTATTTCTCTGATTTCTTCAGTTATTATGAGTAGATAAACCCATTAGCTAAGGTTGTGGCTCAACCCTAGTGTGGGCGTTTAATGGGTCCTTTAAATTACGACTTAGATGTTTATGGGTGTTTTGTATTTGGGCTGATTTGTGGTTTTCATGTTAAAATTAGTTGTTGCAAACACTAATTGGTGTTTATTTGACTTGGGTTCTTCTTGAGTCTAGAAAATATGCCCAACAATGAATCGGGACGAAATCAAGAGATTGATTGTCCCAATTAACGGGTTAAACCTAGAGATAGTAAAACCCTACTCGAACCAATATTGCTTGCATAATTTTGACACCCAATTGACCTCGAGAGAGGCAATTAGGGCAAAGCCACTCAAACTACCAAGAGGTATAGAATGGCTAATTCCGTGCATTGGTTATTCCATGTTCCCTTCGCTAACATCTCTGCCTTAGGTATTGGATCCCATTAAATATTCACCTACGAGAAAGTCATAACCCTAGTGCCTTTTATCCATTAAGAAAACAACCAAAAAGACATTAGTTAGTTAATTAGCAAATTACCATTAGTATAAACCGTACTATAATTGTCAAATCAAAAAGTATGAAAAGTGTAATTAAGAGCACAAAACACTACCAGATTACCTAGAAACTCAACTCCAATATTCATAACTCTCTGTGGAATCGATCCCGATCATTCGGGTAAAAGCTGCTCCGACCCTCATCTTTCTACTCTATAGTAGTGTAGGTGAGCGCCGATCACTTTTTGGTGCCAAGGCCGGGCAGTTATACGATGTTGATTATCTACGTGAATAATTGTGTTAAGTGTTTTTCTTTCCTTTTTCTGTTAACGTGTGTGTTGAATCACTTCAGGTTATAATGGCGGATCCTTTGGGAAACGTCATATAGGAGGTATATGACAACCAAGATGAAATAAACCAAGTACCTCCTCCCAGACGGGGCCGACAGGACAATGTTAATGAGGACATTCCAAACCCTCCCCCGCCACCAGCTCCCAGAGCTGCCCCTCGAGTCCTTCCAAACGAGGGGTATGCTAGTGCTATTGTCCCGCCTAGAATCCGGGCGGGAAATTTTCAAATAACAAATGTGAAACTCGAACTCTTGGAGCAGTGGGGCTATTTCACTGGAGCCGCACACCAAAATGCTTAAAAATATTTGAAGAGCTTCATGGATACCTGCTGGGGTGGTAAGCAAACGAATGTCTCGGAAGATGCATTGAGACTTCGGTTATTCCCCTTCTCTGTTCGAGGGAAGGCTCTTGATTGGCTCGAGCGGCTTCCCAACCACTCCATATCCACATGGGATGAGCTCGCAGACAAGTTCATTGCAAAATATTTCTCCCCTAGTCACATGGCGGCGCTCAGAGATGAAATATTGGCTTTTAAGCAAGAACGCAACGAGCCTTTGCATGAGATTTAGGAGCGCTATAGGACCATTGTTAAGGAATGTCCAAACAATGGCATGACTGAAGCCATGATTCAGAAAACCTTCTACCGAGGTATAAACACTGTCAATCAATGTGTGGTCAAGCAATTGGCCGGTGGAAAATTCATGAAATTGACTTACCCCGAGGCATGTGAGGTCTTAGATGAGATGGCTGACACATCGTCGTGGCAAAGTAGAGCAAATGTACCTCAGGGTGAGTCCGGTGTCAATAGCCTTCACAAAGAACTTCAAGAACAGGGGCAAGCAATTGCCGAGCTCACTACCACTATGAACAAACTTGCCAAGGCCCATCTTCAACAATTACAAGGGCCAAAGCAAGTAAATGCCATGGAGGGAGTGAATGTGTCAGCGAACCAAAGAAGACCTCGTGGAAATCCTAAGCAAAGCAACAATGATCAATGTGACCAAGGAACAAGTGGGTATAATCAAGAAGAGACATATGATGATCAAGAAGAAGATGTCATGTATGCTAATAATTACCAAAGTCAAGGGAACAATCAAAGCAACAATCAAAGTTGGGGTAATCAAAGACAAAGAAATTGGAACAATAACAACAATTCAAGAAATTGGGGGAACAACAACAATCAACAATGGGGGAACAACAATGATAACAATTGGAGCGGAAGCAATAACAATAACAATTGGGGTGGTAATGGTAATCGGGGATGGGGCTTTCAAAGGCCCCCGATGTACCAACAACCAAGCAATCCACCCCCGTACCAAGCTCAAGGACAAAGCTCATCAAGTAATGACATGGGAAGAATTGAACAAATGTTCAAGCAAATGATGGAGCGCAATGCGCACTCCGATGCTCAATTGGCCTCCCACAAAACCTCCATTAGAAACCTTGAACTACAAATGGGACAAATTTCTCATGCCTTGAACACACGCCCGAAGGGAGTACTACCGAGTGATACGGTGGTGAACCCCAAGGGTGGGAACAATAATAATACCGGTCACGCCATGGCGGTGACCACAAGAAGTGGAAAAGGCGGTGAAGCAAGTTCCTCTAGACAAAAGAGAATTGTTGTTGATGATGATGAATTGCCAAATGATGAGTTACCAATTGAAGTTGAGCAAGTGGTGGAAGTTCCAACTACTAGTGAGGTGAGGATTGATATCCATGATAATTGGTAGGATTTTCAAAGGGACGTGAACCCGTCTAGGGAACACGTGATTGATATGCCACCGGTGGTCCCACAAGACAAGGCACCATTGCCTAGGCCCCCTCCTTCATATCCTCAAAGGTTGGCAAAGCAAAATCAAGAGAATCAATTCAAGAAATTCATCGATATGATGAAAAGTCTTTCCAGCAATGTCCCTTTGGTTGAAGCTTTGGAGAAAATGCCCGGGTATGATAAATTCATGAAGGACTTAGTCACAAAGAAGTGGTCTATGGAGTGCGAAACCATTAAGATGACTCACCAAGTGAGTTCCATAGTGCATTCAATGGCACCCAAACTTAAAGACCCAGGAGCTTTTACCATTCCTTGTACAATCGGGAGTGCGGATTTTGCTAAGGCTCTGTGTGACCTTGGAGCTAGTATAAACTTGATGCCATACTCGGTCTTTACAACATTGGGGATTGGTAAACCTAGGGCTACCTCTATCCGTCTTCAAATGACAGATAGAACTATGAAGAGGCCCGTAGGAATCATTGATGATGTATTGGTGTGGGTTGACAAGTTCATTTTGCCCGCGGATTTTGTCATATTGGATTACGAAGTGGATTATGAGGTTCCCATCATCTTGGGAAGGCCCTTCCTTGCAACGGGGAAGGCCTTAGTTGACGTGGAGGCCGGTGAACGCACTTTCCGAGTGGGTAATGAAAAGGTTGTGTTCCATGTGTGAAAATCAATGAAGCAGCCCAAAAGCACAGAAGTATGCTCTTTCATGGACCTTGTCACCGAGGTCATTATTGATGATGCAAGCTCTATGATTAATGTTGAAGATCCAGTGGAGGCAGATTTATTGAACCATGATGACATCGTGGTGGATGGCTTACTTGAAAGTACCAATGCTCTTCAATGCATGGGTTCTTATTCCTATGGTCCCCGAAAGCTATCATTGGACTTGGAGAATCTGAAAACTCCTCCGACAAAGACTTCAATCGAACACCTACATTGGAGTTGAAGCCACTTCCACCACACCTCAGGTATGAATATCTTGGTCCCTCTCGTACTTTTCCTGTTATACTTTCCTCTTACCTAACCCAATTGCAGGTCGACTCCACTTTAAAAGTTCTAAGGAGGAGGAAGAAATTCATAGGATGGACTCTTGTTGACATTCAGGGAATAAGCCCCGCATTTCGCATGCATAAAATCATTCTTGAAGATGGAGCAAAGCCTTTCGTAGAACACCAATGGAGGCTCAATGAAGCAATGCAAGAAGTGGTAAAGAAGGAAATAATCAAGTGGCTTGATGCAGGGGTTATCTACCCAGTCTCGGATAGTGCTTGGACTTCTCCGGTCCAATGTGTTCCAAAAAAGGGTGGCATGAAAGTGGTCCAAAATGACAAAAATGAACTCACTCAAACAAGAACGGTCATAGGTTGGTGGGTGTGTATGGATTACCGCAAGCTAAACAAGGTGACTTGCAAGGATCATTTCCCCTTGCCCTTCTTGGATCAAATGCTTGATAGGCTTGCGGGTCGGGCTTTCTATTGCTTCTTGGACGGGTATTCATGCTATAACCAAATCTTGATTGCCACGGAGGACCAAGAAAAGACTACTTTCACATGTCCTTATGGTACATTTTCCTTCTCCCGAATGCCTTTTGGTCTTTGCAATGCACCCGCCACATTTTAGCGGTGCATGATGGCGATCTTTACTGATTTGGTCGAAGACTTCCTCGAGGTGTTTATGGATGACTTCAGTGTAGTTGGGGATTCTTTTGATGAATGTTTGAGCAATCTTGACAAATCCCTCGCTCGGTGTGAAGAGACCAACCTAGTATTAAACTGGGGAAAATGTCATTTTATGGTGGAAGAAGGGATAGTGTTGGGACACAAAATATAGAGGAATGGAATTAAAGTGGACAAGGCGAAGATTGAAGTGATTTCTAAATTTCCACCTCCAACTTCAGTTAAGGAGGTCAGGAGCTTCATTGGGCACGCCGGGTTCTAACGGCGTTTCATTAAGGACTTCTCTAAGGTGGTCAATCCTCTTTGAAAATTGTTAGAGAAAGATGCCAAATTTCACTTTGATGAGAATTGCATGAGTGAATTTGGATTGTTTAAGCACAAGCTTACCACAACGCCTATTATCACCATGCCGGATTGGAGCTCTCCTTTTGAACTTATGTGTGACTCTAGTGCTGTGGTTGTGGGAGCGGTTTTAGGACAAAGGGTGAACAAGATCTTTCACCTCATCTATTATGCTAGCAAAACAATGAACTCGGCCCAAATAAACTACAATGTCACCGAGAAGGAGTTATTGGCAATAGTCTTCGCGATGGAGAAATTTCATCCTTATCTTATGGGTGCCAAGGTCATAGTTCACACTGACCATGTGGCACTCCGGTATCTCATGAACAAAAAGGATTTCAAAGCGAGACTCATGCGGTGGGTGTTGTTGCTTCAAGAGTTCGACTTGGAGATTATTGATAGAAAAGGGAGTGAAAACCAAGTGGCAGACCATCTTTGCCGCTTGGAGAAGCAAGGTCGACCTAGTGATGGGCTTGAAATTGATGATAGTTTCCCTGATGAACAACTTCTTTCTGTGTTAATGCAAGAAATGCCATGGTTCGGGGACATTGCCAATTATATTGTCACTGGTGTTGTCCCTTGTGAGCTCTCTTCCAACCAAAGGAAGAAGCTTAGGAGGATAACATGGATGTTTATTTGGATCAACCATACTTATTCAATATTTGCAATGACGGTGTCATCCGTCTATGTGTGCCCGAAGAAGAACAAGGATCGATTATTGAGTCTTTCCACTCCTCACCTTATGGTGGTCATCATGGAGGGGCAAGGACCACCTCCAAAGTGCTAAGCTGTGGTTTTTTGGCCTACCTTATACAAGGATGCTAGTGAGTTGGTGAAACGATGTGATGAATGCCAACGAATGGGTGGCATATCCAAGAGAGATGAGATGCCTCTTAATAGTATCCTAGAGGTGGATATTTTTTATGTATGGGGTATTGACTTTATGGGTCCATTTGTGAGCTCTTGTGGAAATACTTACATACTCGTGGAGGTGGACTACGTTTCTAAATGGGTTCAGGCGGTGGCTTTGCCCAATAATGAGGCCCAGAGTGTGGTTGGTTTTCTGAAGAAGCATATTTTCACAAGATTTGGGACACCACGTGCCATCATCAGTGACAGGGGGGGTCTCACTTTTGCAATAGGGCCTTTGATTCTTTGATATCGAAGTATGGAGTCAATCATAAGGTGTCTACTCCGTGCCATCCTCAAGCAAGTGGCCAGGTGGAAGTGTCCAATCGTGAAATCAAGAATATATTGGCCAAGACAGTGAATGCTAACCGGACTGATTGGTCTCAGAAGCTCGATGATGCTCTTTGGGCCTACCGGACCGCTTTCAAGACCCCAATCGGTATGTCACCGTACCGGTTGGTGTATGGCAAGGCTTTCATCTTCCGGTGGAATTGGAGCACAAGGCACTTTGGGCTTTCAAGAAGTTGAATTTGGATTGGGACACAACTTCTAATCTCAGAGTTGATCACTTGAATGAGCTAGATGAGTTCAGATTTCCTGCATACACTAGCTCCTCCTTGTACAAAGACAAAATGAAGTACCTTCATGATAAGTATGACAAAGAACGGGAATTCAAGGTGGGAGACTTGGTGATCCTTTTCAATTCTAGGCTCCGTCTCTTTCCGGGCAAACTTAAGTCAAAATGGAGTGGCCCGTTTAAAGTTGTATTGGTAACTCCCTTTGGTGCTCTAGATCTCAAGAACAAAAATGGGGAGATTTTTCGAGTGAATGGGCACCGGGGCAAGCACTACCTTGGGAAATTTGAAGATAGACACGTGGTGGCTTTGCTGAAGCTCAATTGAATATGGTAACATGCGTCGTGCGGCGACGTTAAATCAGGCGCTTCTTGGGAGGCAACCCATATGTCTTTATTTTTGTTTTTCCCCTATTTACTTGGTAGTAGAGGATTTATTTTTTGACTAACTGGTTGTGGGATGTTGTAGGATTATTATGATTCAAGGAACAAGGCTAAGTTGTAAACAAACTAGCTCTATGAAGTTGCAATGCGGACTGCGGTCGATTTTTTGCGGTCCGCGGAGCTGTCTCACGAGAAAAACAATTCTCTGAAGTTTGCACTGCAGAACGCGGTACACTTTTTGCGGTCCGCGAAGTTAGCTCACAACAAGTCACTTCTCTGAATATGCCACCGCGGCCGCGATACCATTTTACGCGGACCGCGGTGAACCACTGCAGCCGCGAATCATTTTACGCGGACCGTAGTGGCCAATTGCCCAGATGCCCAGGAAGTTAAAGGACCCCGGGTCGCGGTCATTTTATGCGGTCCGCGGTGGGGTAAGTACTGTGTGTCCCAGGCCAAAATTCTATAAATAGGGCCTGAGGGACTCATTTTACACTTTTCGCTCATTGTCATCTCTACAATACAATTTTCACTGTGCATCACCCTTCCTAAGTTCAAGAAATTCATTTCATTCATCTCATCTTCATCCCACATCTAGTAAGAGTAATTTTGATTTCCTAACTTCTTAATTTTATTATTTTCTTGTTTACTTAGTAGATTTTCTTCTTATTTTTGTCCTTTTTTCTCCTCTAGTCCATTAATCATGTGTAGGGTTTGTTCATAATGCTTAATTTAGACCCATTGTAGTTAATTACACTGATTAAACACCTAGGGTTTCAAAAACATGTGCATTTGAACTTGAATTAAAAGTAAACATTTGAACCCTTGGTTGGGAATTAGTGCGGTCCAGGGTGCTTTTACGCGGACCGCGGTGCTTTAAATCTAACAAGTCCCAGTTGATGAACGCGGTGCCTTTTTGTGCGGTCCGTGGTGACTTAGTGCGGACCGCGGTTATTTTTATGTGGTCGGCGGTGACCATCTTCAAAAGAGTTGGTAGTCTGAACCCCACTTCAACACGGACCGCGGTTCTTTTTTGCGGTCCGCAGTGCCTTAGTGCGGACCGTGATTCTTTTTATGCGGTCCGCGGTGACAATTTCATAGAGGTGGATAGTCTGAACCCCACCTCAACGCGGACCGCGGTCCTTTTTGTGCGGTCCGCGGTCTACCACTTCTGCAACACAAATCCAATGTTCTGCTACTATTTTCCTTCATGAATAAATACACTGCTTGGATACTAACAAGCTTTAAATGAATTCGACTTGCAGATTATGGTCCAATCAAGAGGAAGTGGTCGAAAACCAAGCGGAGGTGGAGAGTCTTCCCAGAGGAAAAGCAAAGGGACAATCAAATTGGCCCCCAAAGTCCGGCAAGCTATGAAAGAGACAAGAAAAGAAATTCGGTCCATGGATAGAGCTGCTTCCCAATCGGGAAGTGAGTATGTACCTCCGGAGGGGAATCTGATTCAGAATCCAAACCAGAGCATTACCCAGACTTTTCGGAGAGGTTTAGGTTGACAAATGAACCCTCTGACTCTCCTCCTGCCCAAGCAGCAACACACTCTGAGTCGTCTGAAGGCTCAGCTGCAGGGAGTGATCATGAATACTCCACCTCACCTACAGCATCTCTATCAGGTGAGCACTCCGAAGAAGAAGAGGCAGGGGATGAGACCCAAACAGAGGGTGAACCCCGAGTAGAGGGGGTTGAAAGAACAAGAAAAACGGAAGCATGGCAAGATCGGTTTGTGAGTGAACCGGTCTTCCATAAATTCCGAGAATGGTGTCCTGAGAGGAAATTAATCCTGGAGCGTAAATTCATCACCAGGGACCTTCTGCCGGATAACCCAATGTGCGGAGACCGTTCAGGGAGAGAAAAGGCTGGGACTATTTCACTTGCCAGCTGTCGGAGGAAAATGAGCACCTAGTCAAGGAGTTCTACACTAACTTGGCTTATTTGAAAAAGGACTCCAAGGCAACTAAGGTGCGCAATCTGACTATACCTTTTGATGGGGAGGCACTAAACAACTACCTAGAGTTCGATGATGAGGATGTGTCAGAGTACTTGGGGAAATTGAGAGCGGGGGATGAGGCCCGTTCATGGCTAGCGGAGCACTTGGCAATCCCAGGTGAAACCCTAGACTGGTTGCAAGCACGGAGAGTGATTCTGAGGAGAACATTAAATTTTGAGGCCAAAGGTTGGGAGACGTTCGTGTGTAGCAGGCTCGACCCACCTTCCATGAAAATTCTCTTCCTCTCAAGCGGGCAGTGTTGATTGCTTCTATCATAGCAGGGATCCCGATCAATGTCGTGAATGTGATGTCAAGGGTTATCAACCGGGTGGTGAATGAAGGTGATAGAGCCTATCCCTTCCTTAATTTCTTGACCATGTACTTTGAAGATCAAAAGGTAGAAAAGAGGAAGTTTGATGTAAAGTTGAAGCCAAAGGCTCCATTCTCCTGGTACAGCCTTCAGGGTGATGACAACCCAAAAGAAAAAATTTCAAAAGAAAAGCCACCGCTTCCACTGGCCAGTATGAAGAGCCAGTGGTTGTAGTGGCATCTTCTCACCCTGCCTCAGCCACCTCAGACATTGTTGGCCCTTCCACTTCAGCAGCCCCAAGCATTCCTTCATCACGGGCATGCACTATCAACAAATGGATGCAGTCATCTACTTCTAAGTTGTATGTCCTTTCCACGACGGTGGCAGCCCAAGCTGCACCTCCTCCGCCACAAGTCCCACAATCCGTGGAGAACACTCTCAAGGAACTTCTGGCCAACCAGAAGAAAATCCTTTATAACCAAAAGATGATTCTGGACGTTGTTGGCACTCATGGAAAGGCATTGAAAGATCTCGCCAAGGATACAAAGAAGCTAAGGAAGACTCGTGCCTCCAGGGAGTCAGTGAAAAAGTTAAGGGAGGATGTAGACAAGCTGAAGGAGGATCACTTGCCATTGGACTTGCTTCTGCATGACCCGGCTGCCCAGCCTGAGCTAGAGCCGGAGATAGAGAGGCCAACAAAGAGGAAGAGAGTGATTCCCCGTACTGAGGGCATTGTGATAGAGTTGGCGGACCCGTAGGGAGGTACCTCGAGTCAGCCACAACTGCCAGTACAGGCCCATGTTACAGAGGAGGTTCAGGTCCCGATAGAGACACAAGGTTCTGGGGACCAGCCACAGGTTCCCAAGCAGTCCACATACTCCGGGACCCACACTGAGGATCCTATGCAGACGGAGGGCCTATAGGGAGTTTCTCTTTACTCTCTCTCCTTACTTTTGAACTTATTTTGCTAGTTAGCATTGAGGACAACACTAGCTCTCATTTTAGGGGGGAGCCCTATTTTGGTTGGATTTGGATGACTGTATAAATTAGATGCTATTTTTATTATACTTTCTTTTTTTTATTTTGGTATGTACATAACTTTACTATTTTAGTACTTTTCGTATTTTTGCACTTTTTGGTCTGTATATAAAGTTACTTTCTAATGTATATATTCATTCCCCCTTATGTATATTCAATTACTCCCTTCTTGTATATATTCATTCTACTTACGCATTTTATTTTCCGCATTTTTCCTTTTTATAGCTTCTTATTTTATTTTTGTAGCTTCTTGTTTTGAATTTTCCGCGTGCAATAAGCCTTTGATTTTCTTAATTCCATAGTTCTTTCCAAAGGTGAAATTTGTGTGAACCGGGTGGTTCTTGCCGAGGATGGATGGTGTGACAACTTTCTTAAGGGTTTGAGTCTGTTTTTCTTTTTGCTTTTTGTAAATAATAGCTAGTGAGTAAAGGTGCCTCAAGCAAAGCTTCACTTGGGCCTAACACATTTTTCTTTGATCCTATGGTCAAAAATAAAATCGTTGTGTTTAGGATGGTTAAAGTTGTGATCTTGAGACTCTTGTGTTGACCGATAATCATCAAGTGGTTTTTCGGGACCATTGTGTTGCTCAAATCATAGCTAAAGTCGTTGTGTACCCCCGACTCTGTTTCTTTAGCAATCCCATAGCTTGAGTGGTGAGAGTTTGAATTGCAAGTCCAAGTCCCGTGCCATTAGTCTAGAACTTGCCCTGAATGTTTGTCTAGGCGAAATCCTGAGTGTAGTTTGACTTGAGATGTGATTATAGGCTCTCCTTGATCCTAATGATGACTTGAACATTTCCATAGCCTACCAATGACAATTTCCCTAGTCAACCCTTTTTAGCCTTAGACTTTTTTCTTTCAAAAAACCATGATACAAGCCTTGCCTTATTTTGACCCTCTCTTGGCACCCTTCTTTACTTAGCACAAGGCAAAATCGTAAGTTTGGGGGGAGAGACGAGGAATGCAACAAAGTAAAAAAAAAAGGTACAAAAAGGAAGAAAAGGAAAGGCAATGAAAAAAAATATCAAAAGTCCAAAAAGAATGAACAAGTTAGAAGAAATAAAGGGAATCAATGAAAGAAAAGAGATTAAAGGTGTGGAATGCTTAGAAAGGAGAAAAATGATTGAAATGAACAAGAAAGTTTGGCAGTATGTCTCTCTAACCCCTCAGAAAGAGCTAAATGACTCAAGAAGTCAAGAGAATGTGAAACAAATGAAGTGCTTAAGGGAAGATAGAACTCACCTTGACCAAATATTTCCTACCTTAAACCAAAAGCCTTCATCATGTATCCACAAAAGTCCTATATGATCTTGAGTTGAATGAAGCTTACATTAGTGGCGACTCACATAAGGGGCAAGCCTATGGTACTTTGAGTTGGACTTGAGTCTTTTCCTTGAGAGAGATGAGTGAACTCCCATTATCCTCGTTCTGAGTGTTACAATCTGGAAGTGAGGTTTGCTTAGGGAGAGTTAAGGATTATGATTTTGGGTTCCACAATGACCAAAGTAGTAGTAAGAGTTTCGTTGATGAGTCGAGTCAACTCTTGATGCTCTTGTGTCGCACTGAAATCCATGGTTTTTAAAGGTCAAATGTTGTTAATGATTCATTTGCATTGAGGGCAATTGTTAGTCCCAATTGATGCTAGAAGAGGTTACCTTAGGGCAACTGAATTTTCTTGGACTTATTCAAAGAGGGGTGGGGCTTATTTTGTTTGCTTGAGGACAAGCAAAAGCTTAAGTTTGGGGGAGTTGATAACTAGGGATTTTACCTTATTTTACACCCTTTGGTACTTAAGTTTTGGATAAAATTGTATGCAAAATAGTCCCAAAGGCTTACTTGTCGTGCTTGTTGCAGGGTTTAGTCAAAAAGGATGACAAACAGTCAAAGACCTGCTCAAAAAGGAGTGAAACCTGCACAAGTACCTAGACCAAGCACATGCAGAGTTCAATTGACCAGTGCGGACCGGGGTCCATTTTATGCGGTCCGCACTGAAGAGATACAGATAATGATTTTCAAGGCTAAAATCCAATGCGGACCGCGGTCCAGTTTATGCGGTCCGCGGTGGAAGGATTCAGAGAAGCTGTGTTGAAGGCAAAAATCAACGCGGACCGCGGTCCATTTTATGTAGTCTACGGTCAAGAGATTCAGAGACCCCAGACCTTGAAGGCTAAAAGACCACTGCGGACCGCAGTCCTTTCTTCGCGGTCCGTGTTGAAGCCACCGTGACCGCGGTGCATGTTTATGCGGACTGCGGTGGCCAAGTTTAGAGCCCAGTTTTGTAAGCTAAAAGTCTCACCGCCGCCGCGGTCCATTTTGCGAGGTTCACGGTGACCCTGCAGGGATATTTTTTACCAAAAAATACGTCCAAGTATAAATAGTTTCTTTTCTTATTTCTTAGGTCAATCTTTGTACTAAGGTATAGTAGGGAGCTCGTGAACGACTTTTCTTCAGCTTGTTGAGTACTTTTAGAAAGATTTCAACATTGAATCTTTCAATTTTAGTTTATAATTCAATTATATGTGTTTTTCTTCATCTATTTCTCTGATTTCTTCAGTTATTATGAGTAGCTAAACCCATTATCTAGGGTTGTGGCTCAACCCTAGTGTGGGCGTTTAATGGGTCCTTTAAATTACGGCTTAGATGTTTATGGGTGTTTTGTTTTTGGGCTGATTTGTGGTTTTCATGTTAAAATTTGTTGTTGCAAACACTAATTGGTGTTTATTTGACTTGGGTTCTTCTTGAGTCTAGAAAATAAGCCCAACAAGGAATTGGGACGAAATCAAGAGATTGATAGTCCCAATTAACAGGTTAAACCTAGAGATAGTAAAACCCTACTTGAACCAATATTGCTTGCATAATTTTGACACCCAATTGACCTCGAGAGAGGCAATTAGGGCAAAGCCACTCAAACTACCAAGAGGTATAGATTGTCTAATTCCGTGCATTGGTTATTCCAAGTTCCCTTCGCTAACATCTCTGCCTTAGCTATTGGATCCCGTTAAATATTCGCCTAGGAGAAAGTCATAAACCTAGTGCCTTTTATCCATTAATAAAATAACCAAAAACACATTAGTTAGTTAATTAGCAAATTACCATTAGTATAGACCGTGGTATAATTGTCAAATCAAAAAGTATGAAAAGTGCAATTAAGAGCACAAAACACTACTAGATTACCTAGAAACTCAACTCCAATATTCATAACTCTCTGTGGAATCGATCCTCATCTTTCGGATAAAAGCTGCTCCGACCCTCATCTTGATACTCTATAGTAGTGTAGGTGAGCGCCGATCAGTAGCGCGGTCGCGCTAGTGCCCGCGCTAATGCACTTTAGTTCTGTCCCAGTAACTGGACTAGCGCGGTCGCGCTAGTGCTCGCGCTAAGACCGTGCTAGTTGACTTTAATTCTGTCCCAGCGAGTTTCTTCCTCCTTTTCATACACTAATTACTCCAAGGGGATTTTCTTCTTCAATTTAGCTCAAACCACCATCTTAGGTCCTCATAAGTGCATTTTTCTCCTGCGAAAGATAAAATCAACAATTAGAGCTATTTCAACATCATTTAACATCCCTAAGATAGTTAAGCATCATTAAGTTGGAGTGTAAACCTACACTAACTCCGTGAATTTATCATGTTATCAACACCCCACACTTAAATCATTGCTAGTCCTCGAGCAATACACTATATGCTACAAAGGTCCTTTCATCAAACCTTTTCCCTAATGTGTCACACCACGAACATATTGCATGAGTTATACCTATTAGTGTAAAATCTATGCCTCAAGGGTCGACTCCTACATGCCATGCAATATTCCTACCTCCTCAAAGTACTCTACAAAGAGGTCAAGACTTACCTTTTCGTTGCGAATCAAATGCCCTCACATCACACACACGAGAGTAGTTCCAAAAGAATAATATTAAGAACAAATAGAAACTCAGATAGAAAGAATTCACTCACTCTCGGAAAGAACATTCATATTCCACAAAGATGCACCATAGGCTTGCCCGTAGTGTAATACTCTACTAATCGTGTTCATTTAGTCTAAGATCAATTAGGTCTTCATTTGGTTGTAATGTAGGCTAAGAGACGGGTAGGATATATTCATATATATTGACTAACCTCCCTAAGCACCTTTAATACAATTACGTTATCTTTCAGACCATTCTTATGCCGGGCCAGAATTTCCACCACTCTCTTTAGATTACCCCCAAAATTTCCTTAGGTGCAATTTTATCAATTCACCACTCATCAAGGACTGCATTTATTCATTGTCCCCCTTTCTTCATTTTTTTTTTCTTTTTCAGTGTTGTTCATTCTTTTATTCTTTGCACCATTCTTTCTATTTCGTTGATTCCACTCAAAAACCAAACCACCACCCCACACTTTGACTTTTACATGTTCTCTATAATTCAAGTGCTCATGGGAGGTAAAGTGTTCAAACAGACAGGCCATTCAAACTATTGGGAAAGGTTTGTCATGTGGTTGCCAAAGAAAAACAGACTTATAAGCTCAAAGGGGTTAACTATGGTCAAATCACAATCAGGTGGATATATTTTATAGCTGGCTTAACAAAGAAATGCCTATATCACTTCTAAAACTGAACGAACTTCTATTTCACTTTGCAAACACACAGGGCAAGTTCTAGGCATCGAGTGTGGACACAGAATATCATATAACATAACTCACACATATGGCATATGATTCACTACAGATTGGTTCATCAAGACACTCCACTGAGCATTCAAGTCAGTTACAACATACAAAATTAAGGCATTCTGCAAGAATCAACAAATGAGCCTAAGCGTCACACTCTAGGGTCTTTTGTGTTCGGGTGTAACGACGCTCAGGGGTGCTTTTCTCATTTTAGCTCGTCGCCCAAAAGAAACCTAACAAATGAAAACTAACTATACTCGGTTCCAGCTAAACCATTGGAAAAGAACCGCGGTCAAAAGAAAACCCAAGGGGGAGTTCCTACGCTACCTAAAAAGAAAATAAAAAAATCTTTTTGGTGTTTTCTTTGGACTAACTTCCCTCAAGAAAACTGCCTAAGAAGTCCGTCATCAGGAAGAGTCCACTATAATTATTATTCTTTTGGTCGACATAGACCCTCAAGAACCCGGTCGAAGGTATCCGTCGGCGGGCCAAGATGACTTAGTTAATTATACTACTATTTACAGTCACTAACATAAAAACCAAAAACAAACTCACAAGAAAGTAATAAAATAAACAAAACAACTATAATTAAGCTAAACTACAAGTAAAGAAAACAACTAAGAATTGTACATATATACATGAACAGGGAATCCTTCCCCCACCCCACACTAAATATGAGTACATGTCCTCATGGCCAATAAAAATAACAGAGAGAGGTAAGGGGACTTCCCTGAAAGCTCACTCCTGGTAGAAAACAGTTCTTGGGTCCACGCGACAAGCACGAGCCATGGCACGCAGCCAACCCATAATCTTCTTTTCTGATTTTACTTGTTGGGCAGCCATTGTGTCAACTCTTGTCCCCAGTTCAGTCAGTGAGGTCCTCAACCCGGTCACATCCTGCTCCACGTGATTTAGTCTCTGTCCCTGAGTAGCCCTAGACGGGCCTCCAACATCCGCAGCCTGCTCCTGAGCGGGCTGCTCCTCCTTCATGTGGTCGTGCTCCTCCTCCTCATGTTGTTACTCCTCATCCTCATCGTCCTCATCAGAATCATGCCCCTCCATGTCGTCATCCACCATCACCGCATCTTTACCCGTTGTCACTCTATCAGCTCTAAATTTGTAAACCGGTGGCACTCTGCCATCCACTGCAAGGTCTCCTGGCACCCCAGCCGCTAGGCACAATCGAGTGATGAGAGATGGGTAGAAGAACGCATACCTTTGAACCTTTCTGCGTTCAAACATCTCCTCGTGAATGATCCGGGCCACATCAAATTCGCAACCCGTCATGAAACACCAAATCAAACACCTTCAAGGAATGTTCACCTCCGAGGTGTTGTGGGACGGTAGGAGTCTGTTTTGATGAGGTAAAGCCAATATCTTTCCTCAAACTTGAGAGCTGATGAGTGGAACTTGTTCCCGTACTTGTACCACCTCATCTTCGTGCCTGGTTGACAAATGGTCGGGAGGAACCTATCCCAGCTAGAGTACCTTTTTCAATAAGCCTGATACCCATCCTCGTACTCATCAACTGGTGGTGGCAGCCTGTAAATTCTCCTGTTTGCCTCCATCAAGGCATTAACTTGCCTCCTCCTCACTGTGAAAACATAGTTTTCGTGCTCCGGGGCGTTAGCATAAAATTCCTTGACGATCATTGCATTGGCCTTATCAGGCTCCTCAAAGAAGACATCCAAACGACGCCTCATCAACTCGTCATGCATCCTCGTACAGTTTTGTTGGACGGCTAGGATATCCATGCCCCTCTCAAGTATTGGTGACTTATTTTATTTTTCGGCAAACCTGTCCTGGGCCTTTGCAGATTCAAATTTATTATTGTCGAAAGGCCAAGTGTCAACAGATTTTCGTGGCCTTCCGGTGGAAGAACCTGCTTGTCGGCTTGAGGAGCCTGTTTGTCTGCCTGAGGAGGAGCCGGTGGTTTGATGGTTGCAGGGAGCCATTTTACCTACAAAAAGCATGTTGTTATCTCAGCAAAATATAGTGACCCAACTGTGGTTACTCAGACTTCACCTGACAATTGGTCACATTACTTCCCTTCAATGGGGCATTTTCACAAACATATGGTAGGCATCACCCACCGGAGCCCCCAATTACTCAGTTTTAGATTCTAACTCCTATCACTATTTCCCCACTTCAC
The DNA here is from genome assembly GCA_005239495.1 of Nicotiana undulata. Taxonomy (NCBI): domain Eukaryota; kingdom Viridiplantae; phylum Streptophyta; class Magnoliopsida; order Solanales; family Solanaceae; genus Nicotiana; species Nicotiana undulata. The sequence continues at coordinate 81,689 of ML275755.1, forward strand.
TCAACGCAATCACAACATACCACACTCTACATATCATCAACCACCAGTACAAATCAACCAATACCAAGTATCTCTACCAAATAAGAAGAAAAGGTTACAACTTTTAACAAAGGAAAAGAAAATAAACTACAAAATTAAAAGAAAAACTAGTGGAAAAGAGACATACCTGTAGATTTGAGAGAGAGAGATGGAGTTATGGGGAGTGATTGAGAAAGGGCTTGGACTAGTGAGAGTGCTTGGCTTGAGAAGAGAGAAATTTCTTTGTTTTGGGTAAGGAGAAGAAGAAGAAAAGTAGAAAAAGAGGGAGGGTTTAGGGGAGGAGATGGGTTGTAACGGTTGGGAAAGAGAGGTGGGGTCGTGGGTGGGGGTGGGCGGTCGTGGGGGGTAAGAGCGGGGTTAGGTTAATTTTAGTGGTTGGGGTAAAAAAATTAAATAATATTTAAAAATCACTTACCTGGCGTCGAGACGAAACTAGCGCGAGTGCGCTAGTGCAGTGATCACGAGGCAGAACAAAAGTATACTAGCATGAACACTAGCACGAGCACTAGTGTGGTCGTGCTAGTTGCGAGGACCTAAGGTAGAACATAAGTGGATTAGCGCGACCACTAGCACGGTCGCGCTACCCCAGGCATCAGCACACTTCGTTGGGTGGCTTGTGTCCACTCTTTCCCGCGCACACCTGCATGGTTAGTACTTTCACTATACAGACTATATATTGGGTTGCCGCCCAACCAGCGCCTTAGTTAATGTCATGGCACGAAAATTAGAACAACTCAATGGGCTGCCTCCCATGAAGCGCTTGATTTAACGTCGCGACACGGCGCAGAATGAGCACATTTAAGGCTCGCTCGACCTCTAAGGTTCACCATGATGTACCACAGACATTTCCTTGTTCTCGTCCATCCCCACATACGGTTTTAATCTCGTCCCATTAACTTTGAAGGTGTTGGACCCATCTTTAGAAGCAATCTCTACAGCACCAGAGGGGAACACTTCGACCACTCGAAAGGGTCCAGACCATCGAGACTTGAGCTTACCCAAAAATAATCACAATCTTGAGTTATAGAGCAGTACCTTATCTCCAGGTTTGAAGTTGCGGTCCACAATGTTCTTTTCATGTAACCTTTTCATTCTCTCTTTATACAGCCTCGTGCTGTCAAATGCCAGATACCTGAATTCTTCCAACTCATGCAGCTCAGTGACTCAACTTGTGCCCGCAGCATCAAGATCCATGTTCAACTATTTCAGTGCCCACAAAGCTCGATGTTGCAGTTCTACCAGCAGGTGACATGACTTTCCGAACACCAACTTATACGGAGACATGCCAATTGGCGTTTTGAATGCATTCCTGTAGGCCCAGAGTGCGTCATCAATATTTTTCGCCCAATCAGTTCTTGTGGCGTTTACCGTTTTCGTCAACACACTCTTGAATTCTCGATTTGATACCTCAACCTGCCCACTCGTCTGAAGGTGATAAGGGGTAGACGCCTTGTGGCACACATCATACTTAGCTAATAACTTTTCGAAGACACAGATGCAGAAGTGGGTGCCTACGTCACTAATGATAGCTCTTGGAATCCCAAAACGGGTGAATATGTTTTTCTTCAAGAACCCCACCACCATGCTTGCATCATTGGTGGGGAACGCTGCAACTTCCACCCATTTAGACACATAGTCTACAGCAACAAGTATGTACTTATTGCCATAGGAACTGACAAAGGCACCCATGAAGCCAATCCCCCAAACATCAAACACCTCCACTTCTTGTATCGGGTTCAGTGGCATCTCATGCCGACGGAATATGTTCCCCTTCCTTTGACACTCATTACATCCCTTCACCCATTGGTGAGCATCTTTGAACACAGTTGGCCAGTAGAATCCGGCCTCTAGAACCTTGGCTACTGTTCGAACTCCTCCAAAATGCCCTCCATACGCGGAAGCGTGACAAGCCCGCAAAACAGAAACTTGCTCTATCTCGGGGATGCATATCCAGATTATATTATCAATACAAATTCTAAAGAAGTGAGGTTCATCCCAATAATAATTGCAGCAATCACGATAAAACCTTTTCTTCTGGACAGATGAGAGTTCATAAGGCTCAATACCATTTGCCAAGTAGTTTGCAATGTGTGCATACGATCGCACCTCTTCCATGCTCGCGGCGAGTAGTTTCTCGTCTGTAAAGGTTTCCAGAATATCCTCTACTTCCACTGCATTTTCCACACCTTCAAGTCGCGACAGGTGGTATGCGACTTGGTTCTCCGTGCCTTTGCGGTCACGAATCTCTAGATCGAATTCTTGCAGTAGCAGCACCCAACGAATTAGGCGCGGCTTGGATTCTTTCTTCTCAATCAAATACCTAAGGGCAGCATGATCAGTGTACACAATCACCTTCGAGCCGATCAGAAATGATCTGAACTTGTCGAAGGCGAACACTACTGCCAACATCTCTTTTTCAGTCACTGTGTAGTTCAGTTGAGCCCCACTCAATGTCCTACTTGCGTAGTAGATTGGGTGCATTATCTTTTCCTTACGATGTCCTAACAGTGCTCCCAGTGCGTAGTCATTGGCATCGCACATGAGCTCAAATAGTTGCTCCCAGTCGGGGGCAACAATTATCGGGGCCGTGACTAGCCTCTTTTTCAACTCCTCAAAATCCACTCTGCAATCATTGTAAAACACAAAGGGGTTATCTTTTTCAAGCAACTTACATAGAGGGTTGGCTATTTTGGAGAAATCTCTGATGAATCACCGGTAGAACCCGGCATGCCCGAGGAAGCTACTTATAGCTTTAACCGATGTGGGCGGTGGAAGATTTTCAATAACATCTACTTTGGCACGATACACCTCAATTCCTTTGCTCGACACCAAGTGCCCCAAGACAATCCCCTCTTGTACCATGAAATGGCACTTCTCCCAATTAAGCAAAAGGTTCATCTCAATACACCGCTTCAGCACTCTGGTCAGATTTGCTAGGCATTCATCGAATGAATTTCACACTACTGAGAAGTCATCCATGAACACCTCCATTATATCCTTGACCATGTCGGTGAATATGGCCATCATGAACCTTTGAAATGTGGCAGGTGCATTGCATAAGCCAAAGGGCATCCTTCTGAATGCAAATATCACATACGGACATGTGAAGGAGGTCTTTTCCCTGTCTTCTGGGGCAATGGAAATTTGATTGTACCCCGAGTATCCATCCAGCAAACAAAAGTGAGACCTACCTGCTAGTCTGTCGAGCATTTGATCGATTAAGGGAAGTGGGAAGTGATCTTTCCGGGTGGCAAGATTTAACTTTTTGTAATCCATGCAAATTCTCCAACCAGTAACGGTTCTTGTTGATATCAGCTCATATTGTCATTCTTCGCAACCGTCATGCTACCCTTCTTTGGAACACATTGCATTGGGCTAACCTAGTTGCTATCAGAGATGGGTAAAATGATTCCCGCATCTAACCACTTGACAATTTCCTTCTTCACCACTTCCTTCATGTTTGGGTTCAGTCGCCTTTGGTGCTCCTTGGAAGGTTTGTGCCCATCTTCCAGGAGAATTTTGTGCATATAGTATGCCGGTTTGATCCTTTTTATGTCTTTCATGGTCCATCCAATAGCAGTCTTGCACTCAGTGAGTACCTGTAAGAGTTGTTTTTCCTGCACATCTAGCAAACTGGATGAGATAATAACAGGTAAAGTATAATTAGGTCCAAGAAACTCATACCTGAGATGGGTTGGAAGTGGCTTCAACTCCAGCTTGGGTGGCTCTTCAACAGATGGCTTGGCTGGCGGGGTCTCTCTCTTTTCTAAGTGTAATGGCTCAAATTCGAGTGACCTCGGCCAGACCTCTTCTCCTTCTCGTTCAAGTTCTAACACCCATTCTGCCAATTCTTCTCCAATTACCTCACCCAAATTCATCAAACATGCACCAAGGGGGTCCTCAATAGTTAAGTACGCATCATCTTCCTCCACTATCACATCCACAACATCAATAAGAGAACAATTGGTGAATTCACTCGGTCGCCTCATGGATTTCTACACATTGAATGTGATTTCTTTGTCGTTTAGCCACATCTTGAGCTCCCCAGTTTCACAATCAATGAGGGCTCTTCCTGTGGCCAAGATCGGCCTTCCCAAAATTATGGGAATCTCCTCGTCCACTCTGCAATCCAGTATAACAAAATCAGGGGGGAACACAAACTTCCTCACCTGCACCATTACATCATCCAGAATGCCTAACGATCTTTTTACCGTCCTGTCTGCCAGCTGCAATAACATGGAAGTCGGTCTGGCTCTACCAATCCCCAATCTCTTATAAATGGCCAAGGGCATAAGATTAATACTGGCCCCCAAATCACAAAGTGCCTTTGCAAAGGCAAAATTTCCAATGGTGCGGGGAATGGTGAAACTCCCTAGATCAGATAACTTCTCAACAATCGGTCTGGTTACCACATCACTGCATGTCTGAGTGAGGGTCACTGTGGCTAAGTCTTGGAAATCGAATTTTTGGGACATCAAGTCCTTCATCATTTTCACATATCCAGGCATTTCCTTCAGAGCATCAATCAAAGGAATGTTAACATGTATCTGTTTCAACATATCCAAGAACTTTTTATACTGTTCATCCTTCTGGTATTTATCCAGCCTCTGTGGGAATGGTGCTGGTGGTATCTTCTTCCCAGTGATTTGGGAGTTTTCTTTGTCAGCCACCACCTCAGCTACCGGTTCCCGGGCTATCTCAACTTCCTTCTCAGCTTCATTCTGTGCACTGGGTTCTCCTTCAGCAGGCTGCACTGTCACCTTAGTCAGGTTGGTTGACTCATCAATTTCAATTTGCACTGGTACCAATGTCTCATCTTGTCTGCTTTCACGAGCTCTTTCCTGCTCTAAGTCTAAGTCCCTGCCACTGCGTAAACTCGCTGCCATCAGCTGCTTTGGACCCTGATCCTTAGGATTTACCTGAGTGTCTGCAGGCAATGTCCCAAGAGAACGATTATTCAATGACATTGAAATCTGGACCATCTGTACTTTAATATTTTTAATAGCTGACTCATGAGCATCTACTCTTTCACTGATTTTTGCAGTTGATCCAATAACATGTTGCATCATTGCTTCAAGTCTAGAAAACCCATCTTCTTGTCTCCCCTCATGTTGTTGCTGAGGGTGGTGATATGCATGTTGCTTATTTTGATTATTATACCCTTGTGGCCTTTGGTAAGGTGTTACATTACCATGACGTCTCATGGCGCCCATGTTTCCACCGTTCTGCTGCTGATGAGGTGCCTTGTACGACTGATTTTGATGGCCCCAATTTTTTCCACCCTGTCGCTGGCCTCCATAATTTGACACATAGTTCATGTTTTTCGGGTAATAAGGATGATCACATTCATCATTCCATTGGTTACCAAGTGGTTGACTAATGGAGTATGTGAATAAGCCCCCATTGGTAGTGTAAACAATATGTACCTGTTGCTTCTGCCCCGACTCCTCCACCCTCTTAGTAAGTATGCTCATTTGTGTCATCAAAGTGGCCATGTTTTCAGCAATAGTGTTGGAACGATCTAATGGCACTGAGTGAACCACTAGGGTAATAGGTGCACCCCTGGTTGTCCACCCCGAATTATGTGCCATTTTATCAAGCAAGCTCTGGATTTATCTCCATGTTTTGCTCAGGAATGCTCCACCAGCTGAAGCATCAACATTTGCCTTAACACTGTCTGTCAGGCCCATATAAAATCGTTGCCCCAACATCTGCTCTGGAATACCATGGTGCGGACAGATAACTAACATTCCTTTAAACAGTTCCCATGTTTCCTGCAATGACTCTATAGGCTTCTATCTGAAGCTCAAGATTTCATCAATTTGTTGAGCCATTTTGTTTGGTGGATGGAACTTGTTTAGGAACCGCTTAACCAACTCCTCCCATCTAGCACCGGAATTGATGGGGAGTGAGTTGAGCCAAGTTTGGGCAACTCCTGTCACTGATAACGGAAACAACAACAATCTTATTGCTTCCGGAGTGACGTTTGGTTGCCTCTGAGTTTTGCAAATCGACAAGAAATTCTTCAGATGCTGCTGGGAATCCTCAATGTATGACCCCGAAAATAGTCCCTTATTCTGCAACATGTGCATCATATTATTTGTGATCTGAAAGGACTCAACCTGTATTTGTGGGACTTCTATCGCAGTGGCAAAATTTTCCGCCGTTGTGCCCAGTCATATAAAGGCGCCTCTGGTACAATTGGCACCATAGGCGCCACACCTTGCGCAGCTGGGTCAACCACGTCTTCCACATTGTTGTTATTCTTGTCATTGAGATCTGCCATGTCTGTTTCAATTTGTTCAATTGGTGGTTGTTGCTTGCTTTTTCGGTTGGCCTTGTTCAGGGCCTTTAAAACTTTCTCAGGGTCTGGTAAGGCTTCAAATACTTCACCAGTTCTCGATGAGTTTCTAGGCATGCACATGTACCACAAAGTCAGCGAACGTTAAAATTCCAATATTTGAATGAAATTGAAGAAAATTGACTATACTTAAGAATTTCTGTATTTTCTTCCAACTATAATTGATAACACCGTTAACTCCCCGGCAACATCGCCAAAATTCGATCCCGCTCAACTATGTCTATAAAAAGACTAAGCGGGCGTTGCAAATATAATCTAAGTATTTAGCCCAGAGTCGAATCCCACAGGGAATTAACTTATCAATTATTGTTGTTAGACTACTCGATTCTCAATAATCAATCTGCCAAAAATTATGAATATCAATTTCCGGTGTCTTTACTAACTACTCAATGAAATTTAAGTAAACTAAAGGATAGCTAATACTGAGATGTAAACATATGTGATAAAGATCTAAGGTTATGGTTTCCCCCGTTGATGGAATCCCTTCTTGTATATTTCATATAGTTTGGCCTAATTATCTCTATCAATAATGAACACTCCTATTACTGTAATTCTCTCTCGAGCAATTACGATAATTTACTAAACGCACTCTCTCGAGCTACGCTAGCTGACTTTTTTTACAATTCACTTTAGATTGCACCCAAGGTATCGTTATCTCTAATCCAACCTTTAAACCCATGGTTATGGATCTCTCATATACTTTGGGAGTGGTGTTGTTTAAAACCTACCTAAATATGCACTCTCTCTCGAGGACATACACACTAAATAGGCACAGCTAATTGAGGGCCCTTCAATCAACTACAAAAAGAACGTAGTTGAACAAATAGAGATTGAAAACCAAGTAAAACTATATTAATATAACAATAAGTTCATCCTCAACGGGTTTCACCAAAACCTTAGACTAATGAAGTTAGCTACTTATAATTGTATTGAAAATAACAAAAGAATTCATTAACAATGGTAAAATCACAAGGAAGGGAGATGAGAACTGATGCCCAATTGCCCTCCTTGCCTCTTGTCTTTTCTATCCTTGAACAAGCCTAAAAACCTTGATAATTGCTTCTTTGGGCGAGTTGAACCTTATATAGGTTAAGTGGAATGGCCCCAAGCTTCCAAAATTGCCCTTGAGAAATAACGTGTTCGATTGGACTAGCGCTCCCGTGCTAGTCATCGCGTTAGTGGGCGCGCTAATGAGGTTTTGTTCTACTTGGGCGATCACTGGGTAGCGCGGTCGCGCTAATGCACTTTAGTTCTGTCCCAATAACTAGATGTCACGACCCAAATTCCCACCGCCGAGACCGTGATGGCGTCTAACGTTGAACCCGCTAGACAAGCCAACGTTTCGATTAAAATACTCATTTTTCTTATTATTATCATTTAAAAGAAAAGTAGTGAACCTGAAATAAATGAATAAATAGTACGGAAGCTAAGAAACCATCAATTTAAATAATTAATATTACAAAATCCTTACATAAATCCCAGAACTGGTATAACAATTTCACATACGGTCTAAGATTAACTAATAATAAAGGTCTGAAATAAACATGTGCAACTGTCTTGGAAATACAAGAAGAGACAGAAAAGGAAAAGGATAGGAGGTGACGCGAAGGCCAGCGGACGCCTACAGGACTACCTCAGTGTTCCCTGTGGACTGAAGGATACTCCCTCGATCAGTGTCCACCAGGTCCGGTACCGTAATCTGCACAACATAAAGAAGTGCAGGTGTAGCATCAGTACAACCGACCCCATGTACTGAGTAAGTGTCGAGCCTAACCTCAGCGAAGTAGTGACGAGGCTAGGACACGACAAACAACAAATACCTGTGCAGTTCCATAATGTATAGCAGGAATAATAACAGGAAGTAAACAATTAGGTACAAAACGGGGAAAACATGCTGGGGAGAAAGGGATAACAACTACTGAAATAACGGAACAAAAAAACAACTGAAATAATTAAATAGCAGCAAGAACTAACAACTCTGAAACAATAAGTAAACAAAAACGGCACGGCATGCCCCCTCGTGATATAATATCACAAAACACGGCACAGAATCCCCTCGTGCATAAATATCAGTAACACGGCACGGAATGTCCCCTCGTGCATAAATAAACAACATCACGGCACGGAATGTCCCCTCGTGCATAAATAATCAACAACACGGAACGGAATGTCCCCTCGTGCATAAATAATCATAAAACAACAATTGATAGGAAATCAATAATAAGAAACCTCAAATACACATGAATATTCAACAAAAGTAATACCGTCCCAGCAAGGGGCACATCTATAACCAAACCTACACAGATATATAACTTACCAACATGTTCCTCAACCGAACCATTACTCAACAGTACTCACAACTAAGATTTTCCATCAAATGAATAACAACCAAATGATATCAAATCCATAAACACAGTAATCTTCCTTGAAAATCACATAATTACTCATATACGACTCACGGGCATGCTTGACCACAACATATAGGTACTCGTCACCTCACCTATACATTGGACATGGAATAAACATGTAGCAAATAGAACTCAACACTTATTCCCTCAAGCTAAGGTTAGGCCAAACACTTACCTCGACTCCAAGAATCCAAATAAAGCCTCTAGCACCGCTTTTCCTTTCGATCCCGACTCCAAATCAATCATATCTAGAAATAATTGACCCGATAACATCAATAAATTCTAAACAATTCAATTCCAATGCTACATTATAGAATTCCCAACATTCCTCCTAAAAATCAAAAAATTGACTCCGGACCCGCTTGGTCAAAACACGAGGTTCAGACCAAAACCCAATCACCCATTCACCAACGAGCCCGAATATATAATTTGTTTTGAAATCCGACCCCAAAACGAGGTCAAATTCCCAAATAATCAAAAAGCCCTAACTCTACCCGAACCCCCAATTTTCTACCTTAAATTCCATATTTTTAGGCCTAAAATATAATGGGTGTTAATGAAAATGGAAGAAAACAAGGTTAGAATTACTTACCTAAGAGGTAATGGTGATGAAGCCTTTCAAAAATTGCCTATGGGGTGTGGAGAAGAAGGAGTTTATGAAAAATGGCTAAATTCCCGTATAAGTGTTCTGTTTTTAGACTTAGAAATAACTGGGCGATCTTACTCAGTGCGTTTACGGCACGTGCCCCGCGTTTGCACAGGCTATCCTAACCTGCCCTCTGCGATCGCGCCCCAATTGGTGCGTTCGCACAGGCTTCGCACCACCCATCCCCCCGGACCTCCTAACCCTGTGCGTTCGCGACTAGCTTACTGCGTTCGCATAGGGTCATCTCCCTATAGGTCAGCGTTCGCATAGGCTTAAAACTACCCTAACCCCCAGACCCCACACAACCATGTGCGTTCGCACTCCCTTGAGTGCATTCGCATAGGGTAATTCCCTGGACACCAGCAACAGCACTCACACACCAGAATTTTCTAAGGTTTTTGCACTCCGACACTTGCCCGAAACTCACCCGAGCCCTCGGGGTTCAAAACCAAATACACACACAACCTCAAAAACATCATACAGACTTATTCGAGTAATCACAACACCAAAATAACTTCATAAACATTGAATTAAACCTCAATATCAATGAAATTTCTCAAAACTTCTCAAACCTCAAATTTTGCATTTATGATCTGAATCACGTCAAACCAAGTCCGTTTCTTACCAAACTTCACAGATAGAATATATAAATCATATCGAACCTGTACCGGGCTCCGGAATCAAGATACGGTCCCGACACCACATGTTTCGCATCAAATTTCATTTTCAAAAACCTTTATATTTTTCATAAAACAATTTTCTTTAAAAATTCATTTCTCGGACTTGGGACCTCAGAATTCGATTACGGGCATACGTCCAAGTCCTATATTTTCCTACGGACCCTCCGAGACCGTCAAATCACGGGTCCGGGTCCAATTACCAAAAATATTGACCAAAGTCAACTTTATTTGAATTTCCACATAAAAATAACATTTTCATCAGTTTTTCACATAACGGCTTCCAGGCTACACGCCCGGGCTGCGCACGCAAAATTTGAGGTGGGACATAAGGAAGTTCTCATGACCTTGGAACATGGATTTAGCTAAAATTACACGGGAGGACCTTTTGGGTCATCACAATCTCCACCTCTAAAACAAACGTTCGTCCTCGAACGGACATAGAAAGATACCTGGATCGGGTAAAAGATGGGGATATCGGCTCCGCATATCAGACTCGGGCTCCCAGGGAGTTGCCTCCACAGGTTGAACTCTCCACTGAACACGAACCAAAGGATAACTCTTCGATCTCAACTGACGAACTTGCCAAGCTAATATGGCTACCGGCTCCTCCTCATAAGTCAAATCCTTGTCCAACTGGACACTTCTAAAGTCTAGTACATGAGATGGATCGGCAACATACTTCCGAAGCATAGATACATGAAATACCGGTGCACGGCTGATAAAATCGGTGTTAAAGCAAGTCTATAGGACACCTCTCCTACCTTCTCACGAATCTCAAAGGGACCAATGTACCTAGGGCTCAACTTGCCCTTCTTCCCGAACCTCATCACGCTCTTCATGGGCGACACCCGAATCAATACCCGGTCTCTTATCATAAATTACAAATCACGAACTTTGCGGTCTGCATAACTCTTCTGCCTAGACTAAGCTGTGCGAAGTCTATCCTGAATGATCTTCACCTTATCCAAGGCATCCTGAACTAGCTATGAACCCAACAATCTATCCTCCCCCGGCTCGAACCACCCAACTGGCCACCGACACCGACTACCATACAATGCCTCATAAGGAGCCATCTCAATGCTCGACTGTTAGTTGTTGTTGTAGGCAAACTCCGCTAAAGGCAAAAACTGGTCCCATGAACCTCCAAAGTCAATGACACATGCTCGCAACATATCCTCCAAGATCTGAATAGTGTGCTCGGGCTGCCCGTCCGTCTGAGGATGAAACGATGTACTCAACTCAACCCGTGTGCCCAACTCACGCTGAAATACTCTCCATAAATGGGAGGTAAACTGAGTACCTCGGTCAGAAATAATAGACACGGGCACACCATGCAGGCAAACAATCTCCCTGATGTAGATCTTTGCCAACCTCTCCGAAGAATACGAAACTGATATATTAATGAAGTGTGCTGACTTGGTCAGCCTATCCACAATGACTCACACCGCATCAAACATCCTCTGAGTCCGTGGGAGTCCAACTACGAAATGCATGGTGATACGCTCCCACTTCCACTCGGGAAGCTCAATCTGCTGCATCAAACCACCGGGTCTCTAGTGCTCGTACTTAACCTGCTGACAGTTCAAGCACCGAGATACATATGCCACAATATCTTTCTTCATCCTCCGCTACCAGTAATGCTGCCGCAAATCCTGGTACATCTTTGTGGCGCCCGGATTAATGGAATACCGGGAACTATGGGCCTCATGCAATATCATCTCACGAATCCCATCAACATCAGGCACACAGATATGACCCTGCATCCTCACGACTCCATCATCATCCACTGTAACCTGCTTGACACCTCCGTGTCGGACTGTATCTGTAAGAACACATAAATGAAGATCATCATACTTCCAGTCTCGAATACGATCAAACAATGATGAATGGGCCACAGTATAAGCTAAAACACTTTCAGTATCTGAAACATCCAATCTCATGAATCTATTGGCCAAGGCCTGAACATCTAAAGCAAGTGGTCGCTCCCCGACCGGTATATAGGCAAGACTACCCAAGCTAGCTGACTTCTGGCTCAAAGCATCGGCCACCACATTGGACTTTCCCGGATGATATAGAATGGTAGTGTCATAATCCTTCAACATCTCTAACCATCTCCTCTGCCTCATATTCAACTCTTTCTGCTTGAACAGATACTGAAAACTCGTATGGTCTGTGAACACCTCACATGACACACCATACAAATAATGCCTCCAAATCTTCAACGCATGAACAATTGCTGCAAACTCCAAATCGTGAACTGGATAGTTCTTCTCATGAATCTTCAACTGATGTGAAGCATAAGTTATAACCTTGCCATCCTGCATCAACACTGCACCAAGTCCAACCCGTGAAGCTACACAATGCACGGTATATGGCCCTGAACTTGTGGGCAAAACTAACACTGGTGTCGTGGTCAAGGCTGTCTTGAGCTTCTGAAAGCTCGCCTCACACTCATTAGACCACCTGAACTGGGCACCCTTCTGAGTCAATCTAATCATTGGGGATGCAATAGATGAAAAGCCCTCCACAAACCGGCGATAATAACCTGTTAGGCCCAAGAAACTCTGAATCGTTGTAGCTGAGGTGGGTCTAGGTTAATCTCTGACTGCTGAAATCTTCTTGGGATCCACCTGAATACCCTTTGCCGACACCACATGACCCAAAATGCTATTAACTCAACCAGAACTCACACTTGGAAAATTTGGCATATAACTGACTATCCTTCAGAGTCTGGAGGACGACTCCAAGGTGTTGCTCATGCTCCTCTCGGCTGCAGGAGTATATCAATATATCATCAATTAAAACAATAACAAACGAGTCCAAATAGGGTCTGAACACTCGGTTCATCAACTCCATAAAAGTAGCAGGGGCATTTATCAACCCAAATGACATCACCAAGAACTAATAATGCCCATACCGAGTGCAGAAAGTTTTCTTAGGGACATCGGATGCCCTAATCCTCAATTTATGGTAGCCAGGTCTCAAATCAATCTTGCAAAACACTGTAGCATCCTGAAGCTGGTCGAATAAATCATCAATCCGCGACAAAGGATACTTATTCTTGATAGTAACCTTGTTCAATTGCCGGTAGTCAATACACATCCTCATCGATCCATCTTTCTTCTTAACAAATAACACTGGGGAACCCCAAGGAGAAACACTAGGCCTAATAAAGCCTTTATCTAACAAATCATGTATCTGCTCCTTCAACTCTGGCGGGGCCATACGATATGGCGGAATATAAATGAGTTGAGTGCCCGGAGCCAACTCAATGCAAAAGTCAAATATCCCTGTCGGGTGGCATACCCGGCAGGTCAGAAGGGAATACCTCTAGAAACTCATGAACCACGGTCACAGACTCCATAGAAGGAACCTCGGCACTAGAATCACGAACATAGGCCAAATAGGCCAAACAACCTTTCTCGACCATGCGCCGAGCCTTCATATTTGAAATAACTCTACCGGAAAATTGACTAGGAGTCCCTATCCACTCCAATCGAGGTACTCCCGGTAAGGCCAAGGTCACGGTCTTGGCATGACAGTCCAGATAATCATGGTAGGGAGATAACCAATCTATCCCCAAGATGACATCGAAATCAACCATATCAAGAAGAAAGAGATCTACCTGAGTCTCCAGACCACCAATAACCACTAAGCATGAACGGTAGACTCGATCTACCACAATAGAATCACCCACCGGTGTAGATACATATACAGGAGTACTCAAGGAATCACGGGGCATAATCAGATAAGGAGAAAAATATGCAGACACATAGGAGAATGTAGACCCCGGATCAAATAAAACCGAAGCAACGCTGCTGCAAACTGAAACCATACCTGTAATAACTGCATCAGAGGCCTCAGCCTCAGGCCTGGCACGAATAGCATAGCACCAGGGCTGAGCCCCTCTAACCTGAACATCTCTGGATCGACCTACTGCGGGTTTACCCTACCTCTCACAATCTGTCCTCCACCTCTAACTGTCTGGCCTCCACCTCTGGTACCTCGACCTCCACCCCTAGCTGGCTGAGGGGGTGGGGGTGCACCTAGTGCGGGAATCATGGCACAGGAACCCTAATACTGAGAACCACTAGAAGCTCCGGGGCAAAACTTGGAAATGTGCCCCATACCACCGCAAGTGAAGCAAGACCTCGGCTGCTGAGACTGCTAGCCCTAAAACTGTCCCTATCGACCAGAATAACCACCTTGGAAGCTCTGAAACGGTGGTGCACTGATAGGAGCTGCTGGTGAACTACGGGATACCTGAAGTGCCGACTGGAATGACCTAGCAAGATGACCTCTGCCGAAGGAATCTCTGCCTCCAGATGAGGCACCACTAAATCGACAAAAATGACGAGGCCTCTTGTCAGACCTGTTACACCCCATGTTTTTGTACGTGAATGTATGTCCTAAGTAAATTGATATGAGCTCATAAATGAGATGTTACACCCTAAATTTTCAGATGCTAAAGTTTCGTCGTAAGTTAATCGACGCTAGCTCGGGAATGAGATTATTCTGAGGTTATAGGAAATTATGTTATTTCAAAAAAGTGATAAGTTAATTTGCGAAGGTGAGAGGGTAAGCAAATCAAATAAAGTGAGTTCCGTCGAAGTTTGGCAATTTGGGGATAAAATACGGTAAAAATTGTAATACCCCGTATTTATTGACTAGTACTATACAAGGTACCACATGCCTATAATAGTAATATGTGCAAAGAGTATTAAAAGTGAGTAGTATTTTAAGTAATTTGAGACAATTCTTAATTATGTGTGTAATTAATTAATTATTGGAACCGTGAGATTAGTGATTAATTAAGGTTGATTTTGGATAAGTCTTGAAGATTTACGTGGCATCCACTATGTCTATGTACATATGACTCATACAATTGAGGGAAAGGTGGAAAAACCTTAAGGGATTCAAGATAGAAGTACTTAGTCATAAAAGGTTCAAGATTTAAGTCTTCAAGTTTAAAAATACTTAAGGGCAACGTTGAAGACATCAAGACAGAAGCCTTCAAGATTATAAATATTTAGCCATAATGTCAAAGCATTCAAAGGTCCATACGGATTTCATACAAATTGACCTTTCCGATTCAAGAGAAAGATAACGGATATTCACGAAAAGTAGGCAAAATATTTTCCCTACTCTGATTTTGTCGTCACAAGGTTTGTCGCAATTGTCGTGTGTTGGAAGGATTGTCAAAAGAGTCGACTCAGGTATGTTAAGGCTATCCCTTCTTTCTTTTAGCATGATCCATGCGATACGAACGAAACGTGCAAATGTACAAATTCCATAAATGACTCTATTCATAGAAGTATTTGAGATATCTATGTTCTTGAATTTCCATGTGTCATAATATTTTATCATTTGTTCATGGGTCTCAGAAAAATATGAAGGTTGAACAGAGTTTACTTTATGATATTACTCAAAGGCAAAATGGCCTTATGAAGCTCCGAAAGATTTTATTAATGTACTTTTCATGGATTTCATTCATGTGCATTGACCCATGACCAGATGGCGTTATATACGCGTATATATGTAAATATATGTATATGGGATAACGGATATTCACGCAAAGTAGGCAAAATATTTCCCTACTCTGATTTTGCCGTCACAAGGTTTGTCACAATTATCGTGTGTTGGAAGGATTGTCAAAAGAATCGACTCAGGTATGTTAAGGCTATCCCTTCTTTCTTTTGGCATGATCCATGCGATACGAACGAAACGTGCAAATGTACAAATTCCATAAATGACTCTATTCATAGAAGTATTATAGATATCTATGTTCTTGAATTTTCATGTGTCATAATATTTTATCATCTGTTCATGGGTCTCAGAAAAATATGAAAGTTGAACAGAGTTTACTTTATGATATTACTCAAAGGCAAAATGGCCTTATGAAGCTCCGAAAGATTTTATTAACGTACTTTTCATGCATTGCATTCATGTGCATTGACCCATGACCAGATGGCGTTATATACGCGTATATATGTAAATATATGTATATGGGATATGGGAAAAGGTTATGGCGTTATATACGCACCACCACCTGATCAGCTGGTATATGATGATGATGTTGCCCACAGTGGCTGAAATATGATTCAAACGGCGTTATATACGCGTATATATGTATGTATATTCAAACGGCGTTATATACGCGTATATATGTATGTATATATATGTATATGGGATATGGGAAAGGTTATGGCGTTATATACGCACCACCACCTGATCAGCTGGTATATGATGATGATGTTGCCCACAGTGGCTGAAATATGATTCAAACGGCGTTATATACGCGTATATATGTATGTATATTCAAACGGCGTTATATACGCGTATATATGTATGTATATATATGTATATGGGATATGGGAAAGGTTATGGCGTTATATACGCACCACCACCTGATCAGCTGGTATATGATGATGATGTTGCCCACAGTGGCTGAAATATGATTCAAACGGCGTTATATACGCATATATGTATGTATATTCAAACGGCGTTATATACGCATATATATGTATGTATGTATATGTATATGGGATATGGGAAAGGTTATGGCGTTATATACGCACCACCACCTGATCAGCTGGTATACGATGATGATTTTGCCCACAATGGCCGATATGATATGATGGGCTGCCCTTAGAGGCTGATGATGTTATGAAATATGTACCTATGTATGACACGACATTCATACGCATATGCATGACGCTAAAGGTAATTTATGATTTACAAATTTATTCAGACTTACAGGTTGAGTCATGTACTCTATATTTCTTCCATGTCTCTTATGTATTTATTTATGTGCCTTACATACTCGGTACATTATTCGTACTGATATCCCTTTTGCCTGGGGATGCTGCGTTTCATGCCCGTAGGTCCTGATAGACAGGTCGAGAGCCCTCCAAGTAGGCTATCAGCTGAGCGGAAGATGTTGGTGCACTCCATTTGCTTCGGAGTTGCTTGTTTGGTTAGTATGATTTAGACGTGTATTGTTTGGGATGGCGGGACTCTGTCCCGTCCTTTATGACATTTATGTACTCTTAGAGGCTTGTAGACATATGTCATGTATAAAAAGGATTGTACGGCCTAGCCTGCCTATGTTTTGAGTTTATAAAGGATTATGTTGGCATAGTAGGCCCGTATGTCATGTGTATGTAATGATGTAATAAGAAAGATACGTTACGTTGGTGCTCGGTTGGGTAAGGTACCGGGTGCACGTTGCGGCCCATCGGTTTGGGTCGTGACAAAAGAGGTATCAGAGCAGTTCTGTCCTAGGGAGTCTAAAAGTCGTGTCTAGTAGAGTCTTGTTTATGGGTGTATCGTGCACCACACTTATAAGCAGGAGGCTACAGGGCATTTAGGATTTTCACTCTTTCTTCTTACTCTAGATCGTGTGGTACAGCTCACTTATAAGAATTCAAATTCCGAAATTCTATTTGTATTCGTAATAAGACGATGCCTACGTTCAAAAATATGATCGATAAGAGATATAGTTGTGGAAGTGTTTAATTAGAGGAACTCGACTTTGTATCATGCTTATGATAAGTAAGTATGAGGTCTTCAGCAGATCATGTGCGTACTGAAAGGTGTAATCCTCTTGATAAGGAGCCTTAAGGCAAGAATGCCTATCCACCTCTATGATGAAAGACAATGAGAGATTGAGAAGATAAATACAAGTTTCAACAAGTAAAAGAAGCAAGATAAAGAAGGATACGAGGTGCAGTCAACAAAGGTAAATAGTGTTTATAATTCAGGCAGAGGAACGTAAGCTTTTTGAGTTATATTCAATAGTAACAGAGGTATATACAATTGGTCGCACCCGTTCTAGATATTCCCTATGGGGTTTAACAGAAGTAGTATAAAAAGATATGATGGGTGAATTGTTTGCGCCAGTTGACATTTCCGAAGGGTATTACAAATGTGCCAATAGATCTTCTTGTGAGACACCCAGATGGTGCACTCTAGAATATTACGATTAGATGTGAATACTAGCATTCAGAAGATAGGCACTATAAGCCTTGAAGGGATACATATTACCTTAGTGCGGCTTGCGTCCCTAGTAAAGCGAGAACGTTAAGAAACTTGAAGAGCCACTGGATGGAGCAAAAGAAATCTAAAAGCAAAAGAATGTCGTATTGAAGTTTTCACAAGAAAAGGGATATGCATGTGTGATACATTGATGAAAATGGTAGTGTTACAAAACATATAGTCAAATGAAGAAAGAGACGAAAGGTGATGGGCCTTAAGACAACGAAAAAGTATAGGCCATAAGGCTATATCCTCATTTCGAGAAATAAGTTCGTAACTCCAACGCGACTACCATAGGGGAGAGTTAATACCCAGAGTAACAGAAATAAGCATGGACTGGCAAACGAGATAAACTAAATATGAATTAGGGACTGAATAATTGGGAAGTACTCGGCATCATGGGAATTTCATATTTCGTTCCGGCGGTAATAGAAGGGACCACAGAAGAAGATTCACGAAGAATACAGAGAATAGTCATTCGGGGACACACTTCCCTAGAGCAGCAATGTGAGCAAATGTTAAGCTTAAGAGACTGTATATGCCAGTTACGCTAAGTGTCACCCTCGCGAGTAAGGAATTTTGTTGTCCTTGGTATAAAAGGATTTTCGCGGCCAAGTAAGGATCATCGATGATGTGAAAAGACGCCAAAGATGAAGAGGTAAAAACATCTACGGGTAGATCCTCGTGGCTCCAACCCTTAGTACTCCCCTAAAAGGGGTATATGGAGTGATGTAACAGTAAGTCAAAATTAAGCGGTTCTAGTAATTATGGAATGATAAACGAAGAATGCGAAAAAAAAAAGAAAAAAAAAAGACAAGATTGCAATTATTCATAGCCTATAGATATGCTATGATTCCAGAACGTTATGTAAGCACGACGACAAGAAAAGGATGTAAAGGTTCATGCCTGGGATGTTATTGTTAGATAAGGAGCCAGTACGTGAGGTAAGTTAGACAAAGGAAATAACCCAAGAGAGATTACGCGGAATATGAATATGAGAATGGGTTGACGAGTAGTTATTAGTTGAATCAAGAAGAGCCTATTCATGACTAGACAAGAGATTACAGAAAAATCAGCAGACCATGCAAGATAAATATGGTGAACCCTAACGGGGAGAATTCACCCCCTCAGTAATGTCATCATAATACTTTAGATATATTCAAATAGGAGTCGGAGTAGTTAAAGGTACCATATGAATGTTATGGGAATAAAAGAGAGTGCTACTAGGAAGTCAGTCAAAATATCAGTCCAGAAGCAACCATACAGGCACAAGGGCACGGAGGTTCGCAACTACGGATGATTATAGGCAAGGAAGGACATCAAAAGGTCTATATTAAGCTCACAGCTTTACGAGAGTCAAGGATTCTCCTAAAGTACTACAACGAAAGACTAGCTGAGGAAGTAAGAAAGAAGGCTTCAACCTAAGCTCAGTGACCCAAGAAGGGAATGGTCTTATAACAACAGTCTCACAACAACATTGTAAGCACTCGATGAGGAAGTGGCACCTACCGTGGCTAAAGGACGGGAAGTAAAATCAAAAGTAATACTCAAGATCATATGAGTTGTATAAAAACTTTGACAAGTGTGGACACTAAGATAAGATAAGTATGGACGCAATGAGGAGGCAAAAAGACCAGGAAAAGTAATAGCTTATGTTGAAAGAAAGATAAGATGGAACAAAATAATTATTTGATCAATGATCAAGAGTTAGTACGTTATGGATACACTCAAGATTTTGGAGCATTATCCATGCAGCATATTTGTTGACAATCATACGGCCATAGAAGACTCCGGTATAAGTTTAAAGAAAGAATTAAGCCCAGGTCATAGACAAAGGATTAAATTGTTAGAAGATTGTATCATGGATATTCCATAACGCCCATGAAAGGATAAAGTAATAACTGATACCACGAGCCACAGATCGGAAGATAGCTTAAGCCTACGTAAAGGCTGATCAGAAGAAAAAGGAAACTAAGGAATTACACCACCCAAGTAAATCAAGAGTTTGATTATTGGACCAAGGAAATTATGGACATCGTGATTGAGAATATTGCAGAATCACTCTTAATGTCAAAGGTGCAAGAGAGATAGTACAACAACCATATTCTACAACGGCTCTACGATAAAGCCGGTTAGAAAGTACCAGCCTCATAAGAGGTTAGTACGAAGCTCCAATCGGATTGTGTAAGCACCAGAGGTGCAAGTATTATAATATAGCTTCAAGTTATGGACGTGAGTTATACCTATGTGGAAGGGAGTTCATGAAAGAGATAGAAGATATGATGCAAGGTTTTAAGGTAAGTAAGGTAAATGTGAACAGGGTACGAGATAGTCAAAGGCAGAATATGTGAATAGTCCATACTTCATATAGGAGGCTAGAAGCGCGTGGATTGAATATCCAGGAATGATAGCGGCATCGTCAGTGGCATATCTTATAGCCATGGTTTCTATGTACCAAGAGGTCTATTTAAGAGAATAAAGAAGAGTTAGAGATGATGTGATGTTTTGCTTGATGTTCCAAAATGACATAAGGAAATCTATGATGCAAGCAAGTTGAAAGGTTGCAAGTAATATAAACAGAGATGTGTAGGTCGCAAGCTATAACAAAATGGGTAAGTCCTCAGAATTAAGACCATGAAAAGAAGCAGAGCATATGGTTTCTCTAAGCTATACAAAGCTCAATATACTCTTAATGAACTCAAAGGAGTCTAAGACTAGTAATATTTAGAAGAGATGAAATGTTGTCATGCTAATAGAATGAGGGTGTAATTGTTATAGACAAAGGATGACATTTGGGCCTTCGATTGAGTAATGATCTGACGAAGAAAAGAAAGGGATCTCATGAATTGGATAGGATTAAAATACCCACGCAAGGTGAATCACATTGGGATGCTGTGAGATACGGTTATGAAAGCAGGGTATCGCCCCAGGTGGATAAATCTAATCATTTCAGATGTTCCTCGATAAAACGTGAATCCTAGCGACAATATTACATAAAAGGTTAAGTTATCAGGGGTGGATTATGGATCAAAATTGAGGTGAATCAACAACGGATGGATAGAAGTTACAAAGTACGAAATGAGATATGGCAGTATTCGTAAGTTCGACAAAGTACTGACCGGAGAACTTCAATACATCTATAGATGCCCAGAGGGACATATTATCAAGTTCTGTATATGCTCCCAAAGCAAGGCCTAAAGATTTACGAAAAGCTGAAGGGAAGAGTCGCCTAGGAGCCCACGCAAGGAAAAAGTCCTACATGTTGCATGATAGAAGTTAGAAACAGCTACGAGATTAGAAGATTTCCAACCACGAGTCATGGTATGAGAAAAAGGCCTAAAGGGGGGAATTCCCTAGCCTTTGGATTTATTCACAGAACAATTGCCTAGACGGCACGAAAAGTACTAAAGTATATGGAAGACATATGTTATAAAAATGATAGGTGCATCAATCAACATTCGAGGACGAATGTTCCAAGGGGGGATGATGTTACACCCCATGTTTTTGTACGTGAAAGTATGTCATAAGTAAATCGATATGAGCTTAGAAATGAGATGTTACGCCCCGAATTTTCAGATGCTAAAGTTTCGTCGTAAGTTAATCGACACTAGCTCGGTAATGAGATTATTCTAAGGTTATAGGAAATTATGTTATTTCAAACAAGTGATAAGTTAATTTGCGAAGGTGAGAGGGTAAGCAAATCAAAGAAAGTGAGTTCCGTCGAAGGTTGGAAATTTGGGGATAAAATACGGTCCAAGCTGTAATACCCCGTATTTATTGACTAGTACTATACAAAGTACCACATGCCTATAATAGTAAGATGTGCAAAGAATACTAAAAGTGAGTAGTATTTTTAGTAATTTGAGACAATTCTTAATTACGTATGTAATTGATTAATTATTGAACCGTGAGATTAGTGATTAATTAAGGTTGATTTTGGATAAGTCTTGAAGGTTTACGTGGAATCCACTATGTCTATGTACATATGACTAATACAATTGAGGGAAAGGTGGCAAAACCTTAAGAAATTCAAGATTTAAGTACTTAGTCATAAAGGGTTCAAGATTTAAGTCTTCAAGGTTAAAAATACTTAAGGGCAGCGTTGAAGACATCAAGACAAAAGCCTTCAAGATTAAAAATATTTAGCCATAATGTCAAAGCATTCAAAGGTCCATACGGATTTCATACAAATTGACCTTTCCGATTCAAGAGAAAGATAACGGATATTCACGCAAAGTAGGCAAAATATTTTCCCTACTCTGATTTTGCTGTCACAAGGTTTGTCGCAATTGTCGTGTGTTGGAAGAATTGTCAAAAGAATCGACTCAGGTATGTTAAGGTTATCCCTTCTTTCTTTTGGCATGATCCATGCGATACGAACGAAACGTGCAAATGTACAAATTCCATAAATGACTCTATTCATAGAAGTATTAGAGATATCTATGTTCTTGAATTTCCATGTGTCATAATGTTATCATCTGTTCATGGGTCTCAGAAAAATATGAAAGTTGAACAGAGTTTACTTTATGATATTACTCAAAGGCAAAATGGCCTTATGAAGCTCCGAAAGATTTTATTAACGTACTTTTCATGCATTGCATTCATGTGCANGGTTACGGCGTTATATACGTACCACCACCTGATCACCTGGTATATGAAGATGATGTTGCCCACAATGGCTGAAATATGATTCAAACGGCGTTATATACGTACCACCACCTGATCACCTGGTATATGAAGATGATGTTGCCCACAATGGCTGAAATATGATTCAAACGGCGTTATATACGCATATATATGTATGTATATGTATGTATATGGGATATGGGAAAGGTTATGGCGTTATATACGTACCACCACCTGATCAGCTGGTATACGATGATGATTTTACCCACAGTGGCCGATATGATATGATGGGGTGACCTCAGAGGCTGATGATGTTATGAAATATTTACCTATGCACGACACGACATTCATACGCATATGCATGACGCTAAAGGTAATTTATGATTTACAAAGTTATTCAAACTTACAGGTTGAGTCATGTACTCTATATTTCTTCCATGTCTCTTATGTATTTATTTATGTGCCTTACATAATCGGTACATTAATTGTACTGACGTCCCTTTTACCTGGGGATGCTGCGTTTCATGCCCACAGGTCTTGATAGACAGGTTGAGAGCCCTCCAAGTAGGCTATCAGCTCAGCGGAAGATGTTGGTGCACTTCATTTTCTTCGGAGTTGCTTGTTTGGTTAGTATGATTTAGACGTACATTGTTTGGTATGGCGGGACTCTGTCCCAGCCTTTATGACATTTATGTACTCTTAGAGGCTTGTAGACATATGCCGTGTATATAAAGGATTGTACGGCCTGGCCTGCCTATGTATTGAGTTTATAAAGGATTATGTTGGCCTATTAGGCCCGTATGTCATGTGTATGTAATGATTTAATAAGAAAGATACGTTACGTTGGTGCTCGATTGGGTAAGGTACCGGGTTCCCGTCGCGGTCCATCGGTTTGGGTCGTGACAAGACCTCTGACCACTGCCCTGTGATAAGACCATCTCAATACGCCTGGCCACATTGACCGCCTCCTGGAATGAAATATCAGTATCTGACTCTCTGGCCATCTGGAGTCTAATAGTCTGAGCTAGCCCCTCAATAAACCTCCTCACCCTCTCTCGATCTGTGGGGAGTATCATGATAGCATGTCGGGCTAAAGTGATAAATCGAGTCACATACTGGGTGACTGTCATAGAGCCCTACTGGAGACGCTCAAACTGCCTCCGAAGATCCTTCCTTTGAGTAACCGGTAGAAACTTCTCTAAGAACAACTCGGAGAACTGAGCCGAAGACAACGGCGAAGATCAAACTGGACTGGTCAAGTAAAAATCCCTCCACCAAGTCTT
Source organism: Nicotiana undulata (assembly GCA_005239495.1). NCBI lineage: Eukaryota > Viridiplantae > Streptophyta > Magnoliopsida > Solanales > Solanaceae > Nicotiana > Nicotiana undulata. The sequence goes on from ML275755.1 coordinate 105,769, forward strand.
GGCGGTACCAGAAAGACGGAATGTAGCAAAATCAACCCCATTGGTCTCTACGATCCCCATGTTCCGAAGAACCTCATAGCAACTATCTAAGAAATCCTGGGGGTCCTCTGATGGTGCACCAGTAAAAGTAGTAGGAAATAACTTGGTGAACCGATCCAATCTCCACAAAGCATCGGCAGACATAGCTTCCCCATCAACTGCCTGTGCCACAATACCCGGCTGAGCTACTCTAGCTGTTTGAGGTGATGGAGTCTGGAACTGAGAAGCTAACTGCTTTGGTGTGCAGGTAGCAGGAGTCTGGGCCCCTCCCCCAGCCTGGGAGACGACTGGTGTTGTAGGAAGAAGACCGGCCTGAACCACGCTCTACATAAGGCCCACTAAGTGGACCAGAGCGTCAAGAAGAACCGGGGTGGCAATGAACCCCTTTGGGACCTGAGCTAGTCCGACCGGAGCCGTCTGAGCAGGAACCTCACCGGCAAAATCTACCTGTGGGTCCTCTATGGGGTTGGTGCTCTAGGCTGAGCCCTTCCCCTGCCTCGGCCTCTAACACAGCCTCAGCCTCGGCCTCGGCCTCGGCCCCTCGAAGGAGCTGCAATGGGAGGATCGGGCTGTTGATCGGTAGATGAGGAAGCACGCATTCTCGCCATCTGCGAGAGAATAGAATAGAAAATCAATTAGCCTTTACAATTCAAATCGCACGACAGAGAAGAAGAAATGTGAAGTTATTCCTAACTCTGCAGCCTCTGGGGGATAAGTACAGACGTCTCTTACCGATCCCTCAGACTCTACCAAGTTTGTCCGTGAATTGTGATACCTAGGAAACCTAGTGCTCTGATACCAACTTGTCACGACCCGAATTCCCACCGTCGGGACCGTGATGGCGTCTAACGTTGAACCCGCTAGACAAGCCAACGTTTCGATTAAAATACTCATTTTTCTTAGTATTATCATTAAAAAGAAAAGTAGTGAACCTGAACAAAATGAATAAATAGTACGGAAGCTAAGAAACCATCAATTTAAATAATTTATATTACAAAATCCTTCCATAAATCCCAGAACCGGTATCACAATTTCACAGACGGTCTAAGATTTACTAAAAATAAAGGTCTGAAATAAACATGTGCAACTGTCTTGGAAATACAAGAAAAGACATAAAAGGAAAGGGATAGAAGGTAACGCCAAGGACTGCGATGCCTGCAGGACTACCTCAGTGTTGCCTGTGGACGGAAGGATACTCCCTCGATCAGTGTCCACCGAGTCAGGTATCGTAATCTGCACAACATAAAGAAGTACAGGTGTAGCATCAATACAACCGACCCCATGTACTGAGTAAGTGTCGAGCCTAACCTCGGCGAAGTAGTGACGAGGCTAGGACACGACAAACAACAAACACATGTGCAGTTCAATAATGTATAGCAGGAATAATAACAAGAAGTAAACAATTAGGTACAAAACAGAGAAAAACATTCTGGGGAAAAAGGGATAACAACTACTGAAATAACGGAACAAGACAACAACTGAAATAATTAAATAGCAGCAAGAACTAACAATTCTGAAATAATAAGTAAACAGAAACGGCACGACATGCCCGCTCGTGCTATAATATCACAAAACATGGCACGAAATGTCCCCTCGTGCATAAATATCAGTAACACGGCACGGGATGTCCCCTCGTGCATAAATAAACAACATCACGGCACGGAATGTCCCCTCGTTCATAAATAATCAATAACACGGCACGGAATGTCTCCTCGTGCATAAATAATCAACAACACGGCACGGAATGTCCCCTCGTGCATAAATAATCAACAACACGGCACTGAATGTCCCATCGTGCATAAATAATCAACAACACGGCACGGAATGTCCCCTCGTGCATAAATAATCAACAACACGGCACTGAATGTCCCATCGTGCATAAATAATCAACAACACGACACAGAATATCCCCTCGTGCATAAATAATCATAAAATAACAATTGACGGGAAAATCAATAATATCGTCCCGGCAAGGGAAAAAGCTATAACTAAACCTACACAGATATATAACTTACCAACATGTTCCTCAACCAAACCATTACTCAACAGTACTCACAACCGATATTTTCCATCAAATGAATAACTACCAAATGAAATCAAATCCATAAACACAGTAAACTTCAATGAAAATCACATAATTACTCATATACGACTCGCGGGCATGCTTGACCACAACATATAGGTACTCGTCACCTCACCTATACATTGAATATGAAATAAACACGTAGCAAATAGGACTAAACACCTATTCCCTCAAGCTAAGGTTAGGCCAAACACTTACCTCGACTCCAAGAATCCAAATAAAGCCTCTAGCACCTCTTTTCCTTTCGATCCCGACTCCAAATCAATCACATCTAGACATAATTGACCTGATAACATCAATAAATTCTAAACAATTCAATTCCAATGCTTAATTATAGAATTCCCAACATTCTTCCTAAAAATTCAAAAATCGACCCCAGACCCGCTTGGTCAAAACACGAGGTTCGGACCAAAACTCAATAACCCATTCACCCACGAGCCCGAATATATAATTTGTTTTGAAATTCGGTCCCAAAACGAGGTCAAATTCCCAAATAATCAAAAAGTCGTAACTCTACCTGAATCCCCAATTTTCTACCTTAAATTCCATGTTTTAGGCCTAAAATCTAATGGGTGTTAATGAAAATGGATGAAAACAAGGTTAGAATTACTTACCTAAGATGTTATGGTGATGAAGCTCTTCAAAAATCGCCTATGGGTGTGGAGAAGGAGTTTATGAAAAATGGCTAAATTCCCGTATAAGTGTTCTGTTTTTAGACTTAGAAATAACTGGGCAATCTTACTCAGTGCGTTCGCGGCACGTGCCCCGCGTTCGCACAGGCTATCCTAACCTACCCTCTGCGATCGCGCCCCAACTGATGCGTTCGCACAGGCTTCGCACCACCCAGCCCCCCAGACCTCCTAACCCTGTGCGTTCGCGACTAGCTTACTGCGTTCGCATAGGGTCATCTCCCTATAGGTCTGCGTTCGCACCCATGGGGTTGCGTTCGCATAGGCTTAAAACTACCCTGACCCCCAGACCCCACACAACCCTGTGCGTTCAAACTCCCTTGAGTGCGTTCGCATAGGGTAATTCCCTGAACACCAGCAACAACACTCACACACCAGATTTTTCTAAGGTTTTTGCACTCCGACACTTACCCGAAACTCACCCTAGCCCTCGGGGCTCAAAAACAAATACACACACAACCTCAAAAATATCCTAAAAACTTATTCGATTAATCACAACACCAAAATAACTTCTTAAACATCGAATTAAACCTCAAAATCAATGAAATTTCTCAAAACTTCGCAAACCTCAAAATTTGCATTTATGATCCGAATGACGTCAAACCAAGCCCGTTTCTTACAAAACTTCACCGATAGCACATATAAATAATATCGAACATGTACCGGGCTCTGGAACCAATATACGGGCCTGATACCACATGTTTCGCATCAAATTTCATTTTCAAAAACCTTTATATTTTTCAGAAAACAATATTCTTTAAAAATTCATTTCTCGGACTTGGGACCTCGGAATTCGATTCTGGGCATACGTCCAAGTTCCATATTTTCCTACGGATACTTCGGGTTCGTTTACCAAAAAAGTTGACCAAAGTCAACTTTATTCAAATTTCAACACAAAAATAACATTTTCATCGATTTTCACATAATGCCTTCCCGGCTACACGCCCAGGCTGCGCAAGCAAAAATCGAGGTGGGACATAAGGAGGTTCTCATGAACTCGGAACACAGATTTAGCTAAAATTATACGGGAGGACCTTTTGGGTCATCACACTGGACTAGCGCGGTCGCTCTAGTGCTCGCGCTAAGACCGCGCTAGTTGACTTTAATTTTGTCCTAGTGAATTTCTTCCTCCTTTTCATACACCAACTACTCCAAGGGGATTTTCTTCTTCAATTTAGATCAAACCACCGTCTTAGGTCCTCATAAGTGCATTTTTCTCCTGCGAAACATAAAATCAACAATTAGAGTTATTTCAACATTATTTAACATCCCTAAGATAGTGAAGCATCATTAAGTTGGAATGTAAACCTACACTAACTATGTGAATTTAGCATGTTATCATGGATTCTTCTTCAATAAAGATTCCCACCCTATTTGTTAGCTTGTCGATTCTAGCATCTTGATTTTGCATGCACTTGGTCAAGCCAGTGATTACTTCCGTCAAGTTTTCCAACTGCTCCTCCACAGATGAAGTGTTTGTCACCATGGGTTGCATGATTGTTGTGGACGATGGAGAGTAGCATGGATTTTCACACAGATTGATCCTTGATTGGCTCGTGCTATGTTGTGTAAGTGGGGAGGATCCATCACGTGAAGCATCATCATATTCCTTCTCAGAAGAGTGCTTGGATCAGGAGAGGTCAAGCAGAGCAAGAGTTTTCTTGATCTTTTCAGCAACATCGCTTCCTCCTTCGGGTGCGTTTGTGGAAGATCTTGCTCCTTTTGAGGATGAAGACCTGAAAATAGGGGTAGATGCGGACGACACTTGGGGTGCTTGTTGTCCTAATGAGCTTGCTTTTCTCCTCGTAACTAGTCCAAAGCTTCCAAAGGTAACTTCGAGTATGTTTTCCACATCAGCATAGAACCTGGAATTAGCAGCCTTGGTGGAAGTTGAACTGGAGTTGATTTTCTTTGAAGCCATTTCGATGTTCTTGAACTTTGGTGATTGAAAATTTGAGATGAGAGGTAGAGATTGTCCCACTGGGCGTGCCAGAATTTGTAGACAATAATTTGTGTCAAGAAAATTAAATCAAGACCGAAAAATATTGCAACAATCGTAGTGTTTTATTTGAAATATTTGAGTGCTACAATCTCTATGAATCCTCTGATTCTTTCTTTCAATAGTAAATAAATTCAAGGGCCTTTGAGATTGATATTGAATCTATATTTGTTGTCATGAACGATGATCTTGAATTCAACTAGCACGAACTTTGATTTGAACTCGTACTCCTTGAACCTTGATTTGTTCTTCATTCTTGATCTTGAACTTGATTTGTTCTTCGTTCTTGAGGTTGAACTTGATTGCTTGAAGCTTGAAATTTGTAGAGAAATTTACAGCGTTTGATCCACGAGCTCTCTCTTTCTTCTTGTTATAACTTTTGGTCTCTTTTCTGGGTTATGAAGACCCCTATTTATAGTTGTGGAAGGGAGGAGTTATGATAAGAAGAAACTCTTTCCGACCAATCAAATTAAAATGTGACATGGTCGTATTTGATTGGCCATAACATATCACTTGCACACGTGGCGCTATTTCATTGCCTTTTTAATGTGACTTGGCATGCTTTGTCATTTTGACACGTTACACGATCATGTTGGCTCTTCCATTTGACGTGGTGTGCCACATCATTTGACACGTGGCACCAAACTGGGCCTCTAGGAAGATGATATATTGGACCTAATAAAGTGGGCTCATAAATTTACCCCGACTAAATGGGCTAGCCCAATGGATAAAAACTTATTTATTTAATTCATATATATATATATATATATATTGAACTTATATAATTAATTCAATTATATTAACCCATAATATTTATTTGGACCAATATATCTCGAATTTAAAATATAGACTAAATTATTTCATGAATTTAATTTTAATAAAATTTATATGCCTACAGTTGTATTTACATTATATCTTATTTTACATCACGTTTAAAGAACGCGATAAAAATTCAAATTCTTTAGTAGTTCATACGGGCACTGAAACTGAAGTCTCCTTTCAATCAAGTGCTAAGGACACGAATCGTAGTGCCATAATAATTTTATTAATGCTTGGTATATATGGCTACACATATACATGGTCTTTCTCAATTGAAACTAATCTCTTATATTACGTATATATTTCTGTAGTGAGTTTTATTAAACTCTGTTGCACACTATTTCACCTTTAAGTTGGATCTATACTTTTAAGCTCATCCTCTTTTTTGCAAAATATTATCTCAGTCATAGCTTTAAGGAACTTCCTAGTAATGAAGAATGTTTTGTTGCGTGATTACTGTAAATGTTATCATAAACTCACGGACTCATATGATGCTGCTGGTTCTTTAAAAGAAAGAAAAAAAGAAATTGAAGAATATTTTCAACCAAAAGATTATACATTTGGAAAAAAAACATGTTAACCAGATACCAAGAAGTGAGAAAGTTTCTAAATTTTTACAAAATATGATAAACCATAAAGAGCTACTCAAAAGTAGTAGTTTTTTTTTTAAATAAAAAAATGAAAAGCTTTTCTTTTTTAGTATTTGACTAAAAAACAAACTTTACAAATAATTAAAAGAAATTCCCTATACAAGTTTTCGAGATTTGGAATATGTGGATAAAAATTTCAAGTCACGTGAAAAACAATTTCTAGAACAATGCTGAAAGACTAGAGAGAATAATAGTTTAATTTTGTTTATGAGTAGCTGCCAAATGGCTGCGCTTATCCGAAATAATACCATATTACCATGAATTAGTCACATCAATCACTAGATTCTACCTAAAATAATTTTGAAATATCAAGTTTTAATTGCCTTTGGGTGTATTATAATCAATACAACTATGATTTTACATACTTTATGTTCTAATCACGTTCTCATATTCTACGAAATTGTCCAATCTTTTCCCTCCAATTGTTTATGATGTTCGAGCGCTAGCAAGCGATTTAAAAAGTAGTTATTATAATTAGCTATAACTAAAATTATTTTACAAATGAAATATAATTAGAGAAAACTGTTTAATTCTATAAATAGTGCCCCCTTTGTACTATTCTATGTATACACCTATATGTGGTTTAAAGACGCCAATCATATTCTTGCTAAATTAAGAATAAGTGGAGAATATAAATTACTAAAAGAGAAAAAATAAATGAAATATTGCGAGTGATGATTGTAGTTAATAACTAGAAGTGGAAATTCTCTTCAGAAAGAGGAAGCGAACTCTGTTTCTCTCTCGGCGCATGTTAACTAACGTGGATATTCATGGCGAAGAGGACTCGAATTCCTACTCAAAAGATGATCGAAGCAAGGGAATCGTGTAAACAAGCCACAAATCTGACGAAGAAGCGAGGAAATCAACTAAATCATGATATAGTGGAGAACCACAACAACAATCAAAACCTAAAAATGGCGAACAATGAAGTTGAAATTGAGCAAATTCGAGTCAAGGAAAAGGAAGAGAATCAAAAAGAAATACCATGCAGAATCGAATTACCATCACAATTGGAAATTGATTCAGCAATTGAAGTAGTCTCCAGTGGAACAGTAATGGCGGGGGAAAATAAGGTCGTGAAAAAAGTGGAAAAATTGAAAACATCGGTGCAGGAATGGGAGGAAGGAACTCAGATTCAACAATCTGTGAGAAATCAATTGCGTAGCAACACTGGTTAGGATATCATGGGCGGATGAGGCTGGAAAAGAAACAGAAACTAGGGCTAAGAAATCAATTTGGGAAAATTTTGACATTACAAAAGTTGCAAATGCTGGCTTCAAATTGGAGTAGTTGAATCCAAGTAAGCATGGAGAAACAACAATTTGTGAAATTGAATTGGAAAACATTACATCTGAGATTGATTTGTGACAAAATACCATTGTTTGTTAATGCTGGGAGCACACCCCTCTTTCAATGTGCTTAACATCTACATTCAAATACAATGGAGTAAACATGGCATCAACAAGGTCTCTATGCTGAAAAATGGAACAGTTTTGGTGAGGTTTGACACTGTAATTGGGAAAAATGAGGTGTTGTAAGGAGGGGTCTATCACTTTGACAACAAACCTTTCATTGTCAAGGAATGGCATAAGGACATGGAGTTTACTTGGGAAGAACTCTATATTGTTCCCATTTGGGTGAAACTATCTGGATTGGATTTCAAGTATTGGGGTCCTAAAGGGCTTAGAAAGATAGGAAGCATGATAGGTAAGCCTCTTATGGTGGACAGAAATACAGAGAACAAGATAGGCCTCAATTTTGCGAGACTTCTTATAGAGGTAGATGTGGACTCTCCCCTACCAAACAAGATGCAATTCAGGAATGAAAAAGGTGAACTTATTGAACAAAGAATCCAATATGACTGGAAGCCAGTTCTATGTAAGCATTACCACAAATATGGTCACTCAAAGGAAGAATGTAGGAGGAAGAAGCAAACAATCCCTCCAAAGCAACAGACTGTTATTCCTGAAGTAAATGCTACAGACACAAACAAAGAACAGGGAAATAGGAACCAAGTAGTAACAAGTTCTAGGGTTGAAATCACAAAGCCAGTAAGGGAGACAGAGCCAATAAAATTATAGGAGGGAAGATGAATACAGATTGATGGGTAATTCCTCATAATACAAGGAAGTCACATAAGGAACAAATACAACATTCATCAACAGGGCACAACACTTTCAGCATGCTAAGTGAGAGTAGTACAAGCAGACAACCACAGAGCAGACAAGTATCAAATAGGGGAGGCACTGCCATATCTCCAAAAGGTCTAGGATAGCATACTAAGCTGGAATGTTAGAGGCTTAAATTCTCCTAACAAGCAGAAGGAGGTAAAACTCCTTTCTAGTAATGAAAATATAGGTATAGTAAGCTAACTAGAGACTAAAGTGAAGGCTGGCAATATGGAGAAAGTAATAACTAATATGCTAGGATGATGGAAGTACATTACAAATGTAGAGCACCATTATAATGGTCGAGTGGTTATAACATGGAGACCTGACTATTATCAAGTCAAGTACATAAGTGGAACTGCCCAAAGCATAACATATTTAGTGACAGATGTTGTTCTCCAGAAGGAGTTTTATATGACGTTTGTATACGCTTTTAATACAAGGGAAGATAGAAGAAGTTTATGGCAACATTTAGAAAGTATAAGTGGAGGAATTAAGCACCATGGTTGATAACAGGGGATTTCAACTCGGTCCTGCAAGTTGATGATTGAATAGGAGGACTTCCAGTAACTATGGGTGAAGTGGTAGATTTCCAGGATTATATTGATTCTTGTGAAATCATGGAGTAACCATGTGGAGGATGTACATACACATGGAATGACAAACATGGAGATAATAGAGTATTCTCTAAAATTGACTGGGCATTTGTCAATAGAGAGTGGCTGGATAACTTGCCAAGGGTTCGGGTTATTTTTCTAGTGGAGGAAATCAGTGATCATTATCCACTTAGAATAAAGAAAGATACAAGAGTTTTGAAGAGGAATAAAGCATTTAAATTCAGCAATGTGTAGGCATTACATCCTCAGTTTAAAGAGATTGTAACACAGAGATGGCATCAACAAGTTGTAGGTTGCAGTATGTTCCAAGTAGTAAAGACATTGAAATTACTAAAGAAGGCTCTTAAGAAGCTCTATCAACAACACTTCTGGAATATCCTAACAAAGGCTGAGGAAGATAGGGCAGCTTTAAACCAATCCCAGAATAGATTGCATTCAGATCCCTCAAATAAAGCTTCACAAGAACAGGAGACAGCCATGTACCAAAAATTCAGAAAATCTTCTTGTCTAGCAGAATGTTTCTACTACAAAGAAGCAAGACAAGCTGTATCAAGCTAGGAGATGACAACACTAGGTAGTTCTACTTGGTAATCAGACACAAAAGTCTGAAACAAGCCATCACACAGATCAAGGATCAAAATGGAGAACTAGTAACAGATAGTGTAAGCATAGCAAATGTTCTTGTAGAATACTATGAAATAATGATAGGAAGGAAAGAAAGAATAAGAACAAAAGCTTTTCAAAGCTTCCTGAAGAATGGCACTACACTAAATACTATACAACAGGTGGAACTGATACAACCATTCACAGCCAAGGAGGTGAAACAAGCTATGTTCCGTATAGATGTGAACAAAAGTCCAGGGCAAGATGGATATGGCAGTAGTTTTTTTAGAGAAGCTTGGAGTATTGGCAAAGATGTTACTGCAGCTATTTTGGAATTCATGGAGAATGACAGATTGATAAGACAAGTCAACTCAACTCTAATATCTCTAATCCCTAAAGTTTCAGTTCCAGAGTATGCAAGCCAATTTCGACTAATTTCATGCTGCAATATTATATACAAATGTATTTCCAAGATGTTGTGCAAGAGACTCAAGAAAGTTGTATCAATACTAGTAGAAGAAAATCATGCATCTTTTGTTGAAGGTAGATCATTGATTCATAATGTCCTAATTTGCCATGATTTTCTAAGACACGATAATAGGAAAACGTCTCCTAGCTGCCTTATGGAAATTGACTTTAGGAAGGCTTATGATATGATCAATTGGGATTTCATAGAGGAAGCTCTGAAAGATTTTAGATTTTCAGATTCTTTCACTAAACTGGTGATGACTTGTGTGACTACAACCCAGTTGTCAATCAGAATTAATGGGGAAAACCATGGCCATTTTAAAGGCAAGAATGGACTTAGGCAAGGGGACCTTATCTCACCCCTCCTATTTGTTCTAGTAATGGAATATCTTTGAAGGGTACTTAGTAAGATGAGTAATCTCCCTGACTTCACATATCACCCCATGTGCAAGAAAACAAAGTTAACACATCTAGTATTTGCAGATGACCTGATGATATTCTGTAAAGAAAATCTGAAATCCATAGCTAGAGTGATGGAGGCCTTGCACCATATCAGTGATGTTACACGGTTAGAGGCAAATCTAGATAAGTCTAGCATGTTTGTAGCAGGGGAAGATGAAGCAACAAAGCAGAATATGATGAATATAATTGGGTTCACTTTAAGGACTTTTCCTATAAGGTACCTAGGCCTTCCACTTACATCAAGGAAGTGGAATAAGATGGATTGCAAGCAATTAGTTGATAAGATCACAAATAAAATTACTGTTTATACAAGGCAATTTTTATATGTTGGGAGATTGCAGATTGTAATGGCGGTTTTGTTCTCTATATACAACTTCTGGAGTGCAGTATTCATATTGCCTCAAAGCGTGGTAAAGCTTGTTGATAAGAAATGCATGGACTTCCTATGAGGTGCAACTGAGGACAAAAGGAAAATTAATCTAGTAGCATGAGACAGGGTCTGTATTCCTAAGCAGTAGAGGCTTAAACATCATGTTGTAAATGGAACATTGCTGCAGTAGGCAAACTAATATGGCATTAGCTAGAAATAAAGACACTCTATGGGTAAAATGGTTTAACATTATATACATAAAGGACAAGGAAAGTATATGGGAACAAACTCCACCAGCAGATTGCAGCTGGTATTGGAAGAAATTGAACTCCCTCAAAGTTCAAATGGCAGGATGGTATCAAGGAGACAACATATGTTGCTAAAACAGGAGAATACTCCATGTCTAAAAGCTATCAACATTTGTTGGGGCCTCTAACTAAAGTAAGGGAAGTTAAGCTAATATGGAGCAAAATAATTCTTCCTAAACAAAGATTTATAGTATGGCTGGCATGTCAAAACAAACTGCTAACCATGGAAAGAATGCAGAGATTACAGTTTCAAGTAGATGATCAACATTGTTGCTTATGTGACCAGACTCAGGTGGAGACACAGACACACCTCTTTGGACAATGCAAATGGATAGCAGTCCTAAGGGATAAGGTGAGCAGTTGGATGGGAATCAAAATTCATAACAGTGAAGCTAGTAAGTTGATCAAATGGATCCAAACGAGGTAATGGAGCCAAGTCCAGAAGAAAATAATTGTTGTTGTATGGGGTGCCATGTTGTATTACACCTGGCAAGCAAGGAACTGGAAAATATTTAGGAAAGTGAATGTAAGCGTAGACCTTGTAAATGATCAAATTAGGAAGGAGATTGTAGACAGATTGGAGATAGTGTATAGGGGGGAAAAAGATAGTAAAGGCAAGGTGTTGATTCATAAGCTATATAAATAGATGTGGTGATATGCTTGGATCTAGAGTCTGGTTTTCATTCAGACTCTAGAGGCTCGTAGGATGTAAAAACTGTTTTAGATTATTATGGTAATATTCACATTTGTTACCAAAAATAATTGTGGTTAATAATTGAGAACTTTCGATTGTGTGATACATTAATTGGCCACACTTTGAAACACCTAGAATTCGATATTATCTTAAACGAAATATGTTACTTATTTATCAAGCATTTAATTAAGCTCCTAACAATTAGAAAACAGTTGATAGTTGAACCAAGTTGAAATCAAATTGATGTGGGAATGCTGAATCAGCAACATGACTTAATTGGACTCATAATAATTCAATGCTTAACTTAACAGTCAAAATTACAGTGAGATGTTGATTAGTTCCCTCAATTCTTAACCAGAAATTCAAATTCTAATAATGAAGAATATTTTAATGGAAAGGCTTTACAGCGTTAGTAAGTTTATCAGATACAAATTCAAATTAATCAAGTTACTTTGAATATCGGAAGGTTAAACATGAAAAAAAAAAAGCATGATAAACCAATGATCTCTATTGTCAACATTTCTTTTTTGTTTTTTTCCCTCTTAATTCTTCAATTTTGGCCGATATACACAATAATTGCCTTCTTATCCTTTTCAATAATACATCCACATTCCTCTCTATATTTATTCTTATCTTGCGTGTCATATTGGAAAAAGTACACCAACGCCACCGTCCTTGTATTTATTCACACTTTTCACTATTATAAAATCCCTCGTATCACAGCAAACAAATAATTAATATCATCCCCATTCTTTTCCACATTAGTATTCGAACATTCCTCCTTAGAACCATCTATTCTAATCCAAACCATTGAAAAATCTTGAATTTTACACAACCTTCTTCTTATTCTTCCATATATACTTAAGTTCCTAGCTATTTGGTGCTAATTCAATTCTCAAAGAAAAACATAAGGTGAAAAATGAAGAGTAAAGGGAGTAACCAAAACATATTCATGGGAATTCTTGTATTTCCATGGAAGGCTTTAACAAAAGCAAGAGACTCTTACGTGAACTGTATGACAAATTACTCAGTGGTGAATCCTCGTACATTGCCAAAGAGTTATAGTACGTTTAGCTCATCGAGGTCGTCTACTTATGATAATGAAGATTTTGGAGAGCTAATTAGAGCAGCATCAGCTAGAAGCATAGGGGATAATTTTGAGTTAAACTTTATCATGCAACAACAGATAAGGCAGCAGATGATTTCAAAGAAAGTGGCGAGGAGTTGTAGTGTGGGAATGGCAAGAATTGATGAAGACAAGCCTACTGTTAAAGGAGAAGATCAAGAAAATGTTGTGATGACGAATATGAAGAAAGATTTGAAGTATCCAAGAAGTAGAAGTTATGCGATTACAAAGAAAAATAATGGTGTCTTTTGAATTTAATGGCTCTTGGTTAAGCCAAATTTGGAGTAGGTGATGGATCTTATAAGCGGATTCAAGATTTATACTTGATGGGTTTTTTTTTTGTATTGATACTTGATGATTCAATCTTCAAGGTTTTTAGGCGTCAAGCGCATTCTATTTTTAAAAATATATGACTTCATAATTTAATATTTATTGAAATTGACGTTGAAATCCATCAGGAATGTTACCGCCGAGCCATATTCTGTACGGGTTTTCCCTTTTTACTAGTGTTTAATAATGTTCCTATATTTATGTTGAATCAATGTAAACGAGTGTAAACTTGGCTGCCCGAACACAATTGGTGCTTACTTTCATTGTCGAAGCCAATAAATATAGGCGCCATCGGCCTTAACTTCCCATTACAAGAGCCAAAGAGGGAAAAGCCATTGGATCTGATTAAACTTTATTCTAGTATTGTTGCCTCTACGAAGATGATCATTTTTCTTGTATTTCTTCTCCAAGCTAGGTAAGGCAAATGTATCTGGTGACTCGATCCAGTGACATGAAAACAATAAGGCTTTTGTTTTAAATTGATGATCTTAATCCAGAAATTTAAAACGTAAGAGTAGTTGAAATAAGACGAAACCAATACTACTAAACTATTAGTAGATGCTAAAACATTCAAAAGGAAAAATGTCCAAATCAGCGTCTAAACTATTGATTTTTGCTTAAGTTTGTCCAAAGTACATCATCACATCACTTAAAACGCAACTGCGTGTAATTCTTGTATAATAGGAAATATATTGTGAACAAAGAATAAATTCAAATGATCATGACTTGAGCTTCTTATTGGAGTACTTGAAAAGAAGAAGAAAACATTGTTATTAATCTGCATTCGAAAATATATTCAAAACTAGAAACAAACAAAAAAAACCAGAAATGTTGAAGAACAGAAATTAATCCGAGCCCACTGAATTCATAGTGTTTTCTAAGGAACTTAATCCCCCTCCTAGTACCCGAGGTTTAGGATTATTTTCTCCCAGGATAGAGTGGATTACCCTCGCTGGTGTAGCCAACGAACTCAAAGATCAGTAGCGAATCACACCTACTGTTTTCTTTATGTATAAAACAATGAAGAAGGATGAAGGACAAATCAAAATTTTCATAAGGAAAATCTGTGGAAAAGATCATGTATTTATATCCAAAATGTTTGGTAAAACCGAAGAATTGCAACTCTTCATGTAAGGTAGCAACTCAAATGGTTCTCATTGTTGTGTTCGTTTCAGTCATGAACACCGCTTGGTTTCATAAGTGCGTAGAGAATTGGCCTAGCAAAATTCTCCTTGAAGCGGCTAACACTTTACACTTACATAGGTGATTCCTAAACGTGTCATCTCGGAAATACACTCTTTGATACCTCGTATCGAATTTAAAAACCATTAAAAAGCATTAATGCTTTATCATTGATACTGAACATTGTATCATAACGAGAATCAACCAAAAAATTCAGTTGACAATATTGAACCATCATTAGTGACTTTTCTTGATCTCCTTAAACCTTGATTTTGGTATCTTCAGTCTTCTAGGTAGATTTACCGCTATAATGACTTGTACTCGGCCATAGTCCCATTCCCCTAGATGATCTTCAACTAACTCTCTAGTTAGGCCTTTTGTAAGCGGATATGACGCACTATCGCTTGACTTTACGTAGTCAATTGTGATAATCCCCCTAGAGAGTAGCTGCCTAACGTTTTATGTCTTCGTCGTATATGATGAGATTTACCGTTATACATAACGCTCCTAGACCTTCCAATTTCCGCTTGACTATCGCAATGTATGCATATTAATGCCAATAGTTTGGGCCAAAATAGAATATCTTCCAAGAAATTTTGGATTCATTCAGCTTCTTCACCGGCTTTATCTAAGGCTATGAACTCATCTTCCACTATAGAGCGGGAAATACAAGTTCGTTTGGACGACTTCCAAGATACTGCTTCTCCACCAATGGTGTGTACATATCCACTTGTGGACTTAGAAGTTGAACCCGTGATCCAATTTTCATCACAGTATCCCTCAATCACTGCAAGATATTTACTATTGTGCAAAGCAAAGTCTTGGTTATCTTTTAAATATCCCAAAACTCGTTTTATCGCCATCTAATGAGATTGACCTGGATTACTCGTGTATCGACTCAATTTACTTATAGTACAAGCTATATATGGTCGAGTTCATTTCATGATATACATTAAATATCCCAACACATGAGCATAATCCAATTGTGATGTGCTTTGGCCTTTGTTCTTTGCAAGTGCAAGATTCACGTCAATTATTGGAGTCTTGCAACTTTAAAATTTAAGTTCTTGAATTTTTCAAGTATTTTTTTAAAGTAATGAGATTGAGACAATGCCAGATCTTGAGGAGTCTTATGGATCTTAATACCCAGAATTAAATCGGCAACTTCCAAGTCATTTATATCAAACTTGCTAGTTAGCATACACTTGCGTATTACGGTTGAGGAGTGTGGACAATGCATAAGTTGAATCAGGGCGAAGCAACCGGACCAGACGAGATTCTAGTAGATTTTTGGAGGTATGTGGGTAGTGCAGGCTTAGAGTGGCTGACCGGGTTGTTTAATATTATTTTCAGGACAAAGAGGATGCCAGATGAGTGGCGGTGGAGTACCATGGTTCGCTATACAAGAATAAAGGTGATATTCAGAATTATAACAACTATAGAGGTATAAAGTTACTAAGTCATACCATGAAAATTTGGGAGAGGGTGGTGGAAGGGAGGGTATGGAGGGCGGTGTCTATATCAGAAAATTAGTTTGGGTTCATGCCGGGTTGTTCTACTACGAAAGCTATCCACCTTATCAGGAGGTTGGTGGAACAGTACAGGGATAGGAAGAAGGATTTGCATATGGTGTTTATTGACCTAGAGAAGGCGTATGACAAGGTCCCTAGAGACGTTCTTTGGAGATGTCTCGAGGTGAAAGGTGTGTCGGTAACTTATATTAGAGCGATAAAGGATATGTACGATGGAGTTATTGATAAGTGGGGATTTTAACTGCTTATTAGAACCTTTTAGCTTCTTTTTTTAGTTTGAAAGTATTGAATTGTGTTCCCGAAACTAATGAAATTATGCAAATTGTAGGAATGCTGAAAATTTGGTCTCCCGAGATGAAATTCGACTCAAAAAGGAGTGTTCTGAAGCACAAGGAAATAAAGGACGCAAAAGCACAAATGTGCTGTCCGCGGAAGGAATTCTACGCCTGCAGAAGAAATTGCGGACCACAGAATTCCATCTGCAGCTGCAAACCAACAAGAAAAATCTAACAGAACTTTCAGCAAGCTCAACAAAGTCACAAGGAAATATCACTTTCCACTTCCTTTCTTAGATCAAATGCTCGATAGATTGGCCTGACGTGATTTCTATTGCTTTATTGATGGATATTTGGGATACAACCAAATTCTTATTGCTCTGGAAGATCAAGAGAAAACAACCTTTACATTTCCCTATGGTACTTTCGCCTTCAAGCGGATGCCATTCGGTTTGTACAATGCAATGGCGACTTTTCAAAGGTGTATGATGGCTATCTTCACGGACATACTGGAGGACTACCTTGAAGTTTTCATGGATGACTTCTCAGTAGTTGGAGATTCTTTTGATGATTGTCTTGTAAATTTGGATAAAGTGTTGGCTAGATGTAAAGAAACTAATTTGGTGCTTAATTGGGAGAAATGACATTTCATGGTGGAGGAAGGCATTGTACTTGGCCACAAAATCTCAATGAATGGAATTGAAGTTGACAAGGCAACGATTGAGGTGATTTCTAACTTCCTCCTCCAACTTCGGTGAAGGGTGTGCAGAGTTTCTTAGGCCGCGCAGGGTTTTCCTGGCATTTCATCAAAGATTTCTCTAAGGTGATGAACTCGTTGTGCAAGCTTCTTGAGAAGAACGCTAAGTTCAGCTTCAATGATGATTGCATGAGAGCTTTGGAATTGTTGAAGTTCAAGTTGACAACTACTTCAATCATCACCGCTCCAAATTGAAGTGTCCCTTTTGAACTCATGTGTGATGGAAGTGATGTAGCGGTTGGGCAGTATTGGGGCAACGCATCAACAAAAAATTTCATTTGGTATATTATTCTAGTAAGACCATGAATAGTTCCCAACTCAACTACATTGTTACGGAGAAAGAACTCCTTGCCATTATGTTTGTAATTGAGAAGTTCTGCCCGTACTTGATGGGTGCAAAGGTCATTGTCCACACGGTTCATGCGGCGCTTCGTTATCTTATGAGAAAAAAGGACTCCAAAACTCGATTGATGAGATGGGTGCTTTTGTTGCAAGAGTTTGATATTGACATCCAAGATTGAAAAGGGAATGAAAACCAAGTGGCAGACCACTTTTCTTGTTTGGAGGAGAAGGGGAGGCCACATGATGGCCTCGTAATCAATGACTCCTTCCCTGATGATCAACTCTTGTCTATTTCAATAAAAAAAAGGTGCAATGTTTCTCGGATCTAGCAAATATTATTGTGTGTGGAATCATTCCGGATGAGTTCTCTTCAAACCAAAGGAACAAGCTCGGGATCGTCAAGATTATTATTAGGATGAACCATACCTTTTTCGGATTTGTACGGATGGGGTGATGAGAAGATATGTACCGGAAGAAGAGCAAGGTGAAATTCTTGGGGCTTGTAATTCTTCTACATATGGTGGTCATCATGGTGGAGAAAGAACGGCGGCCAAAGTGCTTAGTTACGGGTTCTATTGACCCACTCTTTATAGGGATTCAAGTGAGCTAGTGAAAAGATGTGATGAATGTTAACGGGCCGGTGGAATTTCAAAGAAGAATGAATGCTACTTACAACCATCTTGGAGATTGATATTTTTGATGTGTGGGGTATTAAATTCATGGACCCTTTGTGAGTTTTTATGGAAACACCTACATCTTGGTCGCGGTAGATTATGTGTCCAAATGGGTCGAGGCCGTTGCTTTACCCAAAAATGAGGCGAGAAGTGTGGTGGCTTTCTTGAAGAAGAATATTTTCACACGTTTTGGTACTGCACGTGCTATTGTAAGCGATGGGGATCACATTTTTGCAACAAGGCTTTCATCACCTTGCTTATCAAGTATGCTGTTACTCACAAAGTCATGACTCCTTATCAGCCACAAGCTAGTGGGAAAGTGGAAGCTTCCAACCGGGAAATAAAGAGTATCTTGTCCAAAATGGTGAATTCTAATCAGATGGATTGGTCCGAGAATCTTGATGATGCATTATGGGCTTATCGGACGACTTACAAAACACCTATCGGGATGTCGCCATACCAGCTGGTGTTCGGAAAAGCTTGTCATCTTCCGGTGGAACTAGAGCACAAGGCCATATGGGCTCTAAAGAAATTGAATCTTGATTGGGTTGTGGCCTCTAACTTGAGGGTTGCAGATTTGAATGAATTGGATGAGTTCCAGTACCATGATAATGCAAGTACGTCCTTGTACAAAGAAAAAAATGAATATATTCATGACAAATATATTTGGAACAAAGAGTTCAAGGTGGACGATCTTGTATTGTTGATTAACTCAAGGTTGAGGATGTTTCTCAGGAAGCTAAAGTTTAAATGGAGTGGTCCTTTTAAAATTGTGGGTGTGACACCTTTTGGTGCATTAGACTTGAAGAACAAAAACAATGAAGTATTCCGAGTCAATGGTCACCGGGTGAAGCACTATGTGAGAAAGATTGGAGATAGACATGTCGTGGCGGTCATTCATTTCAACTAATGTGTTCTGCGTCGTGTCACGACATTAAATCAGGCGCTTCTTGGGAGGCAACCCATGTTTCTTTTCCTTTCTTCTTCTATAGTTAGGTGTTAGTTTTGTGCTAACTTGATTTGAAGTGTGCCACAGGGCTGAGTGTGACTTAAAGGAATTGTGGACAGAAATCTGGCTAAGTGTTGCAAAATTACGGACCGCATTTGATTTGTGAGGACCACACATTATGGTTGCTGCAGAAAAAGTGCAATATAGCCGCATAATTATCTTGCAGACCGCAAAATTGAAAGTTTGAAAATGTCAACTCTCTGAAGTTTAGTCTGTTAGAGAAAAAGTCAATGTGCAATCGCAAAAGGAAATCTACAGTCACAACATGAAATCTACGGCCGCACACAAAATTGTGCGGACCGCAGATGAGATGCTGAGTTAAGGTCACCAGGTAACAGAGTGCGAACACACATGAAATTGTGCGGCCGCACTTGCTCCTCATTCCCTTATCCGATCAACTAGTATAAATAGAGAAAATGGGGAATTTGGTACGTTTTTCACCCTCTAAGCATAGAAATAGTGCCCTCTTGACATTTCTTGGTGATTTCATCTGTACACACACACAACATCCTTGATCAGTCACTCCTTACACTCATTCATCTGGTATGCTTCAATTTCTTGTTAATCTTTTTCATTTAATTTGTAGGTTTTTAGTTATTTTAAGCCATTTTTCATTACAATTCAATTGTGTATCCATGTGGGAGTAAATTTGTAATGGGTTAAATAATATATGATCTATGGGGACTGGGGTAACATATTTTCGTTCTTCTATGATGTTGCCATGTAAAATCGTGCACAAAATTGAGAAACCTAAAATGAAACAACTGAACTGTTCGTAAATTTTGAATTTTGCGACTACACCTGAATTTATGCGTTTCGCAGAAATTGATTTTTAGGCAGCATTAGTGAAGAAGGGATCTCCGTATGCAAGGTAAAATGTGCGGACTGCAGAATTTCCATTGCGGCAGCAGAAATGCACTTTTATTGTCATCGAAGAATCCCTACTTTGAGACTCCAATGTGCGGCGGCAAGCTTAATTGTGTGAACCGCAGAAATCGTGTTGCGATCGCACATCAGCCAATTCTCTATCAAAAGAGAGTTGGAATTTGTTGGATCTCGGAGGTGCAACCTCAAGTGGAATTCTATGTACCACACTCGACTTTTGCGGAAGTAAAACAAAATTATATGGTCCGCAAGTCATCATTTGCGGCCGCAAGAAGATTGTGCGGACCGCAGATCTGGTTTCCTGCCATCATGCTTTGACCGTGTACCCTCGCTATGTCTTCTGGTTTCTATCTTACTTGCATGTATCCTAGGGATGTTTGAACATTGAATTGAAACTAACAATCGCTTTTACTTGATACAGACAATGGTTCGATCTAGGGGACGAGGCGACACATCTAAAGCGAGAGGTGAACCTTCTCGGGGTCAAGGCAAGGGTGCATTGCCCCTTAGCCAACAAAAGACAATTACAAAGAAAGCTACAGTCGGCATGGGGAGAGGTGAAGATCTCTCCGACACAAGCTCATATGTCCCGTCTAGGGAAGAATTAGAGGGGAACTCAGCCTCTGATCAGAAGCAGCCAGCCGTACAACCAATGCCACCAGGGAGATACCAACTTATGGACGAGCCATCCTTATCTCATAGCACTTCTGAGGAATCGGAGAGTGCTAGTCAAGCTTCTGAGCCATCGGCTACACCTGACCCTGAGGCGCATGATACACCAGTTCAGGATATCCCCGATGATGGAATAGGAGGAGATGCTATAGTAGATGGTCTTGAAAAATCAAAGAAGAAAGAGTTTTGGGAGCACCATTTTTTCAGCCTGGCCGTTTTCACCAGCTTTCGTGCATGGTGGCCAGTGAGGTCACTAACTCTTAAGCGATAATTTCAGTTTAATTTGGAGAGGTACAACCCAGCAGTGGCAAGACAGTTCAGGGAACACAAGGAGTGGATGTGGTTCACTCAAAGTGTAATTGACGCCAAAGAGTACCTGGTCTGTGAATTTTATGCCAATGTGGCTCACATCAAAAAGGGGACAAAAGTGATTAAACTAAAAGTGAGATTTGATCGGCATGCACTCAAAGCGTACTTGGGCTTCGAAGATGTTGAGCCAAAGGAATATTTGGAGAAGTATGTATTGGGAGACGCATCTCGACCTTGGTTAGCGGAGATTCTAGCAGCACTAGGGCCACCATCACCATGGATTGCCGCTAGGGTTCCTATCTACCAAAACAGTCTGAGTTTCGCGGCAAAGGGGTAGCAAACCTTTGTATGCAGCAGACTGGACCTGAGAAAAATAAGACTTACTTTTCGATTCCTCGGGCTGTTCTGGTTGCTTCTATTATGGTCGGGTACCCTATCAATGTGGGTGTCGTGATGTAGGCCAACATCTCAGTGATTTCTCGGCAAGATGACTCGTCATACCCGTATCCCAACACTATTACAAAATATCTCACAAATGCAAGGGTAGAGATGAGGAATTATGACATAAAGGTGAAGCTGAAGAAGCATGTATTCTCTTATGGATGCGAACAATTCAAAGAATAAAGTTCAGCCTCCTATCATCATGGGCAAGTCTGATGAGCCAGCTATGGTAGCTGCTGAGGCAGTTGATGTTCCATCCACTTCGGTCGTACCTTCCTCCAGTACCACAGTTATGCCTCCGCCATCATCCACAACCCCTACTACAGTTCTTGCCACAGCTCCTGCCTCGGCTTTGAAGCCAGTGCGTGTGCCTACTATCCCACTTACTACGATGTGAGTCTCCCAGACATTGGCGAGTCTCAACAACTGGATGTAGACAGCCATTGCAAAGTTGTCTGACTTATCTTGTACTGTTGCAAAACAATCTTCTGTTCAGGCACCTTATTTTCCCCCAACAGTTGAAGAGACATTGAATAATCTCCTAGATAACCACAACACTATTATGGCTACCTTGGCACAGCACGGGTCGGTGATCTAAGAGCTGGGAAAAATGTAAGGAAAATAAGAAAGTCCTAGGCCAGCAAGAAGTCAGTGGACAAGCTTCGGAGACAGGTGACCAGGCTTGGTACAACCGGATATCTCCCCTTTGACATGATGCTTGACCTAGACCATTCTGTCCCAGATCCTACAGCACCATCTACACCAGTGGCACCAGCTGGCCAGTATGAAGAGCCAGACCTTGCTGCTAACACTGTTGAGGCAGTGCGTAAGTTGTTCGCCAACGCATCCACACCCAAAGTTGAGGATGATAAAATTCAATTGGTTGAGCCTGAGGGCGATGACATTGCTGGGGACACAAAGATGTCCAAGGAGCCATAGGGAGTTTTTCTTCACTATTTCCCCTCTTTTACTCTTATTTTGTTTAGCATTAGGGACAATGCTTATCTTTATTCGAGGGGTGCAGTTTATTAATTATATTTAATACATTCTGAGACATTTGGCATGTAATAACTTGATATTATTCTCTCTTTTCTTATTATGTATATATACTCTCTCTTTCTCTTATTACGTATATTCATTCTATCTTTAGTAGTTTTTGCTTATTAGCTTCTTTATTAGTTCTTTATTTGATTTAGTAGCTTCTTTGTTTTTGATTTAGTAGCGTCTTTTTATGTTTTAAAAGATAATAAGCATTTGGTTTTCTTAATGCCACGGTTCTTTCCAAAGGTAGATGTTGTGTGAACCAGGTGACTCGTTCCAATGATGGATGGCATGACAACCTTCTTAAGGGAATGAGTCAAATTTTTTTGTGTTTAGGTAACAATAGTAGTAGTAATGAATAAAAAGACCTAAATAAGTCATGCTCGAAGAGTCAACCATGCTTCAATTGGCACCAACACACTTAACTACGTGCTTATGGTGTCACGACCCGGAATCCCCACATTCGGGACCGTGATGGTGCATAACATTTCACTTGATAAGCAAGCCAACGTTAGAGAATTCGTAATGCCAACTTTAGTCAATTTCAATAACAAAGACAGTTAAGCTAAACAGAAGCTAAAATTGAATTACAAAATAACATAAAACCCATAATATCTGATACATTTCAGATCTGGAGTCACAATTCGCTAGCTTCTAAAATTTACTACAAACAGAATCTGAAAGAAAATACAACTGTTATGAAAGAAAGAAAATAGTAAAATAAAGAAACTACAAAGGGACTCCAGGGTCTGCGGACGCCAGCAGATCTACCTTGGGTCTCCGACAAGCAAGTCCAACTGCTAACCTCATGATCAGCTAGGGTCGGTACCAAAATCTGCACAAGAAGTTCAGAGTGTAGTATGAGTACAACCGACCCCATGTACTCCTAAATGGCGGGCCTAACCTCGACCAAGTAGTGAACAGGATATGACAAGACACCCACATAATAAACATGTGCAGATAACAATGCAAGTACAAAATAACAACAAGTAACAACTAAATATGTACTATTGAAAGGGGGACACGCTAAAGGGGTACAAGATATAAGAGATACAATGGAAATGATAACCAGAAAAGTCAATATGCCTTTAACCAGTGAAAACAAGTAAACATAATAAAGAAAATTGCACGGCATAACCCTTCGTACTTTTACTCTCAACCTTACAATATGAATCAATAGATATTTCACGACATCACCCTTCGTGCATTAACTCTCGAAACATGGCACGACATCACCCTTCGTGCATTAACACTCACAATATGGCACGACATCACCCTTCGTGCATTAACACTCGCAATATGGCACGACATCACCCTTCGTGCTTTAACACTCTCCCTTACCACATAACAACGAACAAGTATAAAGCAGGGAGATAAAATCAACAATAACAAGCCTTACTTCAACTATGGTTCCACAATACCAATCTCAACTTTGGAATCAATACTCAATTATCATAAAATCCCGTAAATACGATAAGAACGATCAATTTAATAAGTAACTAGTCTAAGCATGGATAACAAGATCAAAGTAAGTAATAAACTACAAGGATTAAGCCCCACCTACATGCTTAAACCCGACAACAACGCATAAGTACTCGTCACCTCACATATACGTTGTATCCAACATCTAAACATGTAGCAAATAGACAAACAAGTCCTACTCTTTCAAGTCAAGGTTAACCAAGACACTTACCTCGCTCCAAAAGTCCACTCAAAGCTCAATCACAACTTTGCCTCTCAAACAAGCCTCTAAACCAATAAAACCTAAAAAATTACCAACCAAACGATTCAAATTAAGCCTTAGAAACTACCCACGATTGCCAAGGATTCAATTTAGGCCATTATTGTAAAAGTCAACAAAAGTCATCCCCCGGGCCCGCTTGGTCCAATCCCGTTCGGACCAAAACCCGATTACCCATTCACCCCCGAGACCGGTTATGTAATTTGTTTTAGAATCAGAACTCAATCTGAGGTCTAAATCCCCAATTTAAAAAAAAACTAATTCTACCCAAAAAAACCCCAATTTCCTCCATGAAAACACAAGATTTTAGGTTGAAATCTTAGGAAATGTAGTGAAAGATTTAAAGAAACTACTTTAGAATCACTTACCAATGATTTGGGGAAGAAAGGTTCTTTGAAAAATCGCCTCTAGGGTTTCTTGTGTTGAAAATTTGAAGAATGAGCAAACATTCCGTTTAATTCCCATTTGATCAGTTGCAGATGTCGCATTTGTGACTTGGCAAATGCAATGAATCCATCGCAAATGCAAAAATCCTCACATCTCTGCACTCATCGCATTTGTGATGAAATGTTCGCAAATGTGAACACTGACCCTCCGCATATGCGACCACTTGATCGCAGTTGCAATCACTACCCCCTTTTGTCCCACTTCTCAAATGTGAAGTATATTTCGCAAATGCAAAGTATATTTCGCAAATGCGAACATAAGGTGGCCCAACTACTCTGCGCAAATGCGATGAGTAGATCGCAAATGCGAACCCATCAGAGGTCGCAAATGTGATGCTTGATCTGGCAAATGCGAGATTAGAGACGTGCACCAGAACTGGAACACCAGCTAAATTCAAAGTCAAATTTCACTTTGTAGCCTATTTGAAACTCACCCGAGCCCTCGGAGCTCTAAACCAACTATGCACACAAGTATAAAAACATCATACGAACTTGCTTGCGCAATCAAATCGCCAAAATAACACCTAGAACTATGAATTGGACACCAAATCAAATAAAATTTTCAAGAAAGCTTTGAAACTTCTATTTTTCACAACCGAACGTCCGAATCACGTCAAACCAACTTTGTTTCTCACCAAATTTAATAGACAAGTCATAAATATAGTATTGGACCTATATCGGGTTCTGGAACCATAATATGGACCCGATATCCAAAAGGTCAAACCTTTGTCAAACATTTCAGAATCATTAAGCCTTTAACTTTCAAATTTCTACAAAGTGCGATAACTCGGGCTAGGGACTTACGAATTCGATTCCAGGCAAACGCCCAAGTCCCAAATCACAATACGGACCCACCGAGATCGTCAAAGCATGCATCCGGGTCAGTTTGCTCAAAACGTTGACCGAAGTCAACTCAAATGGATTTTAAGGCAAAAATTTCATATTTTCTCAATTTTAACATAAAAACTTTCCGGAAAGATGCTCGTACTATGCACGCAAATCGAGAAAGGGTAAATGAGTATTTAAGGCTTTATAGCATAGAATTAGGTTCTGAAACATAAGATGACCTATCGGGCCATCACATTCTCCACCTCTAAAATAATTGTTCGTCCTCGAACGGATATAGAAAAGTACTTGGGCTGGTGAAAAGGTGGGGATATCTACTCTGCATATGCGACTCGGACTCCCAAGTAGCTGCCTCGATGGGCTGACCTCTCCATTGCACTCGAATTGAAGGATAACTCTTCGACCTCAACTGACGAACCTGCTGGGCTAGAATAGCCATTGACTCCTCCTCATAAGTCAAATCCTTGTCCAACTGGACAGAGCTGAAATCTAATACATGGGACGAATCCCTGTGATACTTTTGGAGAATGGACACATGGAACACGTGATGAACTACTGAAAAACCCGGTGGCAACGCAAGCTTGTAAGCCACCTATCCCACTCTCTCAAGAATCTCAAAAGGCCCGATATGCCTAAGGCTCAACTTGCCCTTCTTTCCGAACCTCATCACACCCTTCATGGGAGATACCCGAAGCAACACTCACTCTCCAACCATGAATGCAATATCACGAACTCTGCGGTCGGCATAACTCTACTGCCTGGACTAAGTTGTGTGAAGTCGGTCCTGAATAATCTTGACCTTATCCAAGGAATCATCTACTAAGTCTGTACCCAACAATCAAGCCTCCCCCAGGTCAAACCATCCAACTGGGGATCGCCACCGCCTACTGTATAATGCATCATAGGGAGCCATCTGGATGTTTGACTGGTAACTGTAGTTGTAAGCAAACTCCGCAAGTGGCAAGAATTGATCCCACGATCCTCCGAAGTCTATAACACACGCACTGAGCATATCCTCCATTATCTTAATAGTGTGCTCAGACAGTCCGTCCATTTGATGATGAAACGATGTGCTCAACTCAACCTGCATGCCCAACTGATATTGTACTGCTCTCCATAAGTGCGAGGTGAACTGCGTACCTTGATAAAAAATGATAGACACGGGCACACCGTGAAGATGGACGATCTCACGAATATACAGGAATGAATGCGCTGACTTGGTCAGCCTGTCCACAATGACCCAAACTGTATCAAACTTCCTTTGAGTCCGTGGGAGTCCAACAACAAAATCCATAGTGAAACGCTCCCACTTCCACTTAGGAATCCCTAACTTCTAAAGAAAACCACCAAGTGTCTGATGCTCACATTTTACCTATTGACAATTTAGACACCGAGCTACATATACAACTATGTCATTCTTCAATATCATCCACCAATAATATTGTCGCAAGTCCTGATACATCTTGGCAGCACCCGGATGATTAGAATACCGAGAACTGTGGGCCTCTTCAAGAATCAACTCACGACGTTCATCCATATTAGTCACACAAACATGACCCTGCATACTCAAAACTCCATCATCTCCAATAGTAACCTACTTGGCACCACCATGCCGCACTATGTCCCTAAGGACCAACAAATGAGGGTTGTCATACTACCGCTCCCTGATGCGCTCAAACAAGGAATACCGAGTGACTGTACAAGCTAGGACACAGATGGGCTCTGAAATATCCAGCCTCACAAGTTGATTGGACAAAGTATGAACATCTAA
Source organism: Nicotiana undulata (assembly GCA_005239495.1). Taxonomy (NCBI): domain Eukaryota; kingdom Viridiplantae; phylum Streptophyta; class Magnoliopsida; order Solanales; family Solanaceae; genus Nicotiana; species Nicotiana undulata. The sequence continues at coordinate 133,117 of ML275755.1, forward strand.
TGCAAGCGGTCTCTCACCGACTGGAATGTACGCAAGGCTGCCCATACTCGTTGCCTCTACTCAAGGCGTTAGCCACCACATTGGCCTTCCCGAGATGATATAAGATGGTGATATCATAATCTTTCAATAGCTCCAACCACCTCCTCTTCATATAATTTAGATCCTTCTGCTCCAACAAATATTATAGGCTACGATGATCCATGAAAACCTCACACGACACTCAGTAAAGATAGTGCCTCCAGATCATCAGCGCATGAACACCAACTCTTAGTCATGGACAATGTCACGACGCATATGCAATCACCCTGCCATCCTGCATCAATATCGCACTAAGCCTAAAACGGGATGCATCACAATATACCGATAAGATCCTGAACATGTGGGCAACACCAAACCGGCGCCGTAGTCAAAGCAGTCTTGAGATTTTGAAAGCTCGCCTTACACTCATATGACCATCTAAAACGAGCACCTTTCTGGGTCAACCTGGTCAACGGGGCTGCTGTAAATGAGAACCCATCCACAAAGCGACGGTAATAACCCGCCACCCAAGAAACTCCGGATCTCCATGGCTGAAGTAGGTCTAGGCCAGTTCTGAACTGCCTCAATCTTCTTAGCGTATACATGAATACCCTCTGGTAAAACAACGTGCCCCAAGAAATCAATAGAATCCAACCAAAACTCGCACTTTAAAAACTTAGCAGATAATTGGTTGTCTCTCAGAGTCTGAAGTACAATCCAAAGATATTGCTCGTGCTCCTCTCGACTGCGGCACTAGATAAAGATATCATCAATAAACACAATCAAAAAAGAGTCCAAATAAGGCTTGAAAACTCAGTTCATCAGATCTATAAATATTGCTTGGGCATTTTTCAACCCAAAGAACATCAGTAGAAACTCATAATGCCCGTACCTAGTCTATAAAGCTGTCTTAGGGACATCGAATTCCCTAATCCTCAACTGATGGTAGCCAAACCTCAAATCAATCTTCGAAAACACCTTGACACCCTGAAGCTGATCAAATAAGTCATTAATCCTCGGCAATGGATACTTGTTCTTGATGGTGACTTTGTTCAATTGTCGATAATCTATGCACATCCTCATCTGTCACGACCCAAACTAGAGGATCATGACTAGCACTCGGGCCATACTTGCCGAGCACCAACGTACATTTTATCTAACCTTCTTATTATCTTTAAGGGATAACGAGATCAATATAAATGGTAGATATGGATCATGAACATACATCACATGGGATGACAAGATTGCTAAGAAACTACATAAAAGGAACGAGCTAAAACACTGCCATGAAAGACTATACAACAAAAATTATCCAACAAGGCATACCAAACTGTACATGAGTTGAAACCTGTCTATGAGCCTCTAAAGAAGCATAAGTAATGCAACATAGCCGGAACAGGGCCCCGACATACCCATAACATCTATAACAACCAAGACCACGGCAAGTCCGGAGAAAGGATCTAGCCTATAACCGCTGAACTGGAAAGCCTATTGTGGTGGGGAAGTTGTGTCTACCTGTCTATCAGGACCTGCAGCACGACATGCAGCGTCCACAAATAAAAGGACGTCAGTACGAATAAAGTACTGAGTATGTAAGGCTGGTCAATATAAATATGAACAATAATGTAAAGAGAGGTAGAGAAGATACCACCTGTAACATCTGAGTGCTTCTAAGAGACAGTAACATGAAATGCATGATACATATATATACATAATGTTTTAAAACACCCGCCTCTGTGGGCATCATCATCATCATAGAACATTCGCCTTTGTGGGCATCATCATCATCATATCATACCCGGCCTCAAAGAGGACTCGGTAAACCCAACTGATCAGTGGTTGCACAATAGGTGCCATACCCGGCCGACTATAGCGCGGCTCGGTAGAGTAAAATAGATACATATATATAATGCATGCAGGACTCATTGGAATCATGTTCTGAACATTTCGGAGTGACGTAAGGTCGATATTCTCCGTACACATCATTAGGGCTAACTCTTCATCGAGAATCTTATAAGAATCAGGAAGTACCAACAACATTGATAACATAAGAATAAGAGAAGCAACCTCAACATCAATTGTTCCATAAGAAGGGAAACAATGTAAGTACTGCTAGCTTCTAAGAGTAGAGTATCTTTGGAAGCTCGTTCATTGCATTATGTACAATCGGAGTCGTGCAAAAGAAGGAAAGGGATAGCCTCACATACCTTGTATATACTGCCCCAACCTCAAGCTACGCAAATGTCACAACTCCTTAATCTACAATAAGAGAAACGACACTAACGTTATAGTTAAGTGTCATAACTATTATGTATCGACCACAACCTATTTTACGATAAAACGGATAGCACCTCCACTATATATATGACTTCACACGAGTCAAAACAATCACCAAACATCCCAAACAACATCAATAATAATCATATTGAGCCTCCCAAAATAGTCCACACACAACCTAATCACTTCATACATAAGATGACCACCGTAGTCGTGTCAAACGACCCGAAAATGTTACAATGAATGACCAGATCACAACCCTAAATCTATATAGTGTTTATCCACACCCTTACTCCTCCAAAACTCCACAAAACAGTAGTAAAACACGCATCCCAATAGCAACACAAAACAGTCCGCTACAAGTCAAATAACTCGAACTCACGGCTTTCGATCACCGTCCCGTGAGTTCTAACTATTAGGAAACACATTTATCAAGTAGATAACTTGAGGTTATGTTTATGGGTGTTATCTTTTCGTTTTATGCTGAAATATGAAGAGAAAGCCGACCTAAGACACATATATATCTATTTTGGAAAAAGTCAAAGAGGTGCTAGCTTGGCACCATAGGATTGGTCCATCTTCCGGCGCTTATATCTTTTTATTCTGATGTCGTATGAACGAATGGTTAAGAGTGTTGGAAACTAAATTCCAAGACCTTCAATTTGGTATATAATATGTCCCAATAAGACCTCATATAATACATGAAATGTATTGCTCAAAAAGATCTAGTGATCCACCTACTTGTCACTTATGATGTCTGCGCAGTCTCGCGAAATTACAAATATCTCTCTACTCCTACGTTGTATCGATGAAAGGTTTAATGCGTTGGAAAATAGACTCATAGATATTCAGTTTGGTAGGTAGATAATCCCCTAATTCCAAGTATATCTGGAGAAAATCGCAGTTACAGTTGACCTAATGTTTAGCACATTATGAGTGTAACTTGTGAAGACCTTTGCCGACTTTTGTTCCACAACTTGCTTGACTTCAAAATGTATAACACAACTATCATACGATAAAAATTAACTCATATCATAACCTCCTTATCATGTAATGAACCATAGTCTCACCCTAAATTACATGTTATAACATTCCAAACTCGTCGAGTTTCGACGAAACTTATTTTCTTAAATTGGTTTAGCTTCTAAGCTTTCCAACCCTCTTGGTACTCGTTATTCACGATCTTAAATACTTTTAACCTCCAACGTAACATGATTAACTTACTTTATATTCCATCAAATAGAATCTTATTTCTAATCTTACATCAATTGACTTACGATGTACTCTCACGTACGAAAACATGGGGTGTAACATCATCGATCCCCTTTGGAACATTCGTCCTCGAATGTTGACTAATGCACTTTTCCATATCTTAAGCAATAACTCTTACGAATAATTTAATATCATCTTTGTCATCTAGGGAGTTGTTTGGTGAATAAATCCAAAGGCTAGAACATTCCCCCCTTTAGGCCTCTTTCTCACACCACGACTTGTGGTCGAACTCCTTTCAATGTCGTAACTATTTCTACCTTCTTTCATGCAGCCTAGACAATTCTAACCTTGAATGTGCGCCAATGCGACTCTTATCTCCTTTTTTATTTCTTGTTAGCTTTTAACCTATCTTTAGGATTCACTTGGTGAACATATATAATACTATGACAAGCTGTCCCTCTGGGCATCTATAGGTGTACTAAAGTTCTTTGTTTGGTATTTTGTTGAACTTACGACTATTGCTATATCTTGTTTCATAGCCTCAGTCATCTATGCTTATGGCTTTACCACTACCAGGTAGTTCATACTATACTATAACTCTTACTTCGGTTTATTATTATGGATACTTACCGCCCAACTCCAGGTTTTTCTCTCACCGCTTATCCTATATGTATAAATCTAAGCCATTTAATGCT